>NW_020769357.1:3673406-3710476 GCF_900518735.1 Pseudonaja textilis
GGAAGGAAGGAAGGAAGGAAGGAAGGAAGGAAGGAAGGAAGGAAGGAAGGAAGGAAGGAAGGAAGGAAGGAAGGAGATTATAAGGGAGGGTCTCAGGGAAGTCCTCTCTTAGCACTTGGCCACCACAAGTGCCCCTAACATGATCCTGTGTCATGCCCATGGCCAAGCCCACCATGGCCACGCCCACCTACCCCAGCCCTCTGAGGTCAAATACAACCCTGATGCAGCCCTTAATGAAATATCTTTCAAATAAATTAGTTATCAATAGTGATAAGCACTGATGTCTGTATGGCGGATGTTAGTTATTCTAAAACAGGGGTCGCCAACCTTTTGGATCTCAGGGACCACCAAACTCATAATTTTAAATCCCAGGGACCACTAACCTGTTCTGTGCGCATGGCCTAATTTGTGGGTGTGGCTTTTGGTGGTCATGTGACTGGCTGGGCATGGCTTGTATGTAAATATTATAAATATTTATACAAATATTGGTTTTTTATATAAAAAAGAGCAACTTTTACCCAAAATCAGGCAAGCAGGCAGGCAGATTGAGTTGCTCACAGAATCATAGATTCATTCAGAGATCTATCTATCTGCCATAGGCTATCTCAGTCTGTCACATAAAATTTGCTTGCAAGCAAACTCATAAAAATTGCTAGCAAGCAAACTCACAAAATTAACTCACAACACACCATGTATGTAAATATTGAACTTTTTATTTAAAAAGAGCAACTTTTACCCAAAATCAGGCAAAGCAGGCAGGCAAATTGAGTTGCTCACATAAGCATTCAGTGATCTATCTATCTGCCATCGGCTACCTAAGTCTATCACATAAAATTTGCTTGCCGTGAGTCTGCACTGAATAATAGACACTTCAGTCCTACGGGAGGTTCAGCTGTGCTTAAAAGCAGAACCGAAGATCTAAAGACTAGATAGAAAGCAAGAAATCCAACCATTTCCTGCTTTCTAGCTAATCTAAATCTCCCGGCACAGCAAACAGCTGATGGTTGGAAAAAGGAAAAATAGCAATTTAGCAGGCAAGTTTTCCAGGTAAGGAGTGAGTGGGCAGGGAGGGTTCCCACAGGCCATGTGGGCAGTGCAGCCTTGTGTTTCTATGCAGCCTGGATTAATTGCTTTGGGGGGTGCTCTGAGGATGATATTTCTCTGCAGCCCACAAAATTTTCTCTCGGCCCACCAATGGGTCGCAGACCATCGATTGACAACTGCTGTTCTAAAGTAACAAATATTCCCAGAAAAGAAGTGGAGATTATTTATTTTATAATGTTTATATTCCATCCCAAATAAAATGTGGATGAACGTTTAAAGGATGCCAATAGGGACACCACATTTCTTTTAACTGTTGACTAATGGTCCATATAATTGCTGTTATTAAAAAAAAGCAAACACTGTTCTTAACATTCCCCCCATCCCACCCATGCGCCTATGTTTAGCAAGAACAAGAATCAAATACAGACTTTTCTAAAATTTTGCCCATATTCTGGGCAGAACTCAAAAGTGTCCATTATGAAGTAGACAAGGAGAAACCACAACTTCAACCTTGTGCATGAAGTATGTGAATATTCAATTCAGAGATTTGTCCTGTAACAAACTAGGGACAATTCAAAAGTTAAATTGAATTGGATGCTTCTGAATTGATTTTAATATTCTGAATGACTTCTGTGCATATGTAGAAAGTGTTGATTTTTTTCTGAATCATTGTGGAAGTAGAAATCAAATCTACCAAGCAAAAGCTGATTTACAAGAATATCTATACATCTATCTATCTGTCTCTATCTATACACACACACACACGCGCGCGCGCGCACACGCGCACACACACACACACACACACACACACACACACACAAATATAACCTAAACCTCATATACACTGCTCAAAAAAATAAAGGGAACACTTAAACAACACAATGCAACTCCAAGTCAATCACACTTCTGTGAAATTAAACTGTCCATTTAGGTAGCAACACTGATTGACAATCAATTTCACATGCTGTTGTGCAAATGGAATAGACAACAGGTGGAAAGCATAGGCATTTAGAAAGACATCCCCAATAAAGGAGTGGTTGTGCAGGTGGTGACCACAGACCACTTCTTCCTATGCTTTCTGGCTGATGGTTTGATCACTTTTGAATGCTGGCGGTGCTTTCGCTCTAGTGGTAGCATGAGACAGAGTCTACAACCCACACAAGTGGCTCAGGTAGTGCAACTCATCCAGGATGGCACATCAATGCGAGCTGTGGCAAGAAGGTTTGCTGTGTCTGTCAGCGTAGTGTCCAGAGCATGGAGCCGCTACCAGGAGACAGGCAAGTACATCAGGAGATGTGGAGGAGGCTGTAGGAGGGCAACAACCCAGCCTCAGGATCGCTACCTCCACCTTTGTGCAAGGAGGGACAGGAGGAGCACTGCCAGAGCCCTGAAAATGACCTCCAATGGGCCATAAATGTGCAGGTGGCTGCTCAAATGGTCAGAAAGAAACTCCATGAGGGTGGTATGAGGGCCCGATGTCCACAGGTGGGGGTTGTGCTTACAGTCCAACACTGTGCAGGACATTTGGCATTTGCCAGAGAACACCAAGATTGGCAAATTCGCCACTGGAGCCCTGTGCTCTTCACAGATGAAAGCAGGTTCACACTGAGCACATGTGACAGATGTGACAGGGTCTGGAGACGCCGTGGAGAATGTTCTGCTGCCTGCAACATCCTCCAGCATGACCGGTTTGGCAGTAGGTCAGTAATGATGTGGGGTGGCATTTCTTTAGGGGGCCGCACAGCCCTCCATGTGCTCGCCAGAGGTAGCCTGACTGCCATTAGGTACCGAGATGAGATCCTCAGACCCCTTGTGAGACCATATGCTGGTGAGGTTGGGCCTGGGTTCCTCTTAATGCATGACAATGCTAGACCTCATGTGGCTGGAATGTGTCAGCAGTTCCTGCAAGATGAAGGCATTGACGCTATGGACTGGCCCGCCTGTTCCCCAGACCTGAATCCAATTGAGCACATCTGGGACATCATGTCTCGCTCCATCCACCAATGCCACATTGCACCACAGACTGTCCAGGAGTTGGGGAATGCTTTAGTCCTGGTGTGGGAGGAGATCCCTCAGGAGACCATCCACCACCTCATCAGGAGCATGCCCAGGTGTTGTAAGGAGGTCATACAGGCACGTAGAGGCCACACACACTACTGAGCCTCATTTTGACTTTTTTTAAGGACATTACATCAAAGTTTGATCAGCCTGTAGTGTTTTTTTCCACTTTAATTTTGAGTGTAACTCCAAATCCAGACCTCCGTGGGTTGGTAAATTTGATTTACATTGATAATTTTTGTGTGATTTTGTTGTCAGCACATTCAACTATGTAATGAACAAAGTATTTAATAAGAATATTTCATTCATTCAAATCTAGGATGTCTTATTTTTGTGTTCCCTTTATTTTTTTGAGCAGTGTATTTGGATCTATATGAAATTCTATCCAATAATTCCATTTTCTTATAAATAAATCACAGCAGCATAATTAAATAATAATATTTATACTATGACATTTAAGAACACATTATCCATAAGCTGTTTTTGACACAAACTAAATCTGAAAAGGATCAAACACCTATCAATGGTTATTAAAATTGCAGTTGTAATAATATATTACTGCTAAATGTGCAAGTATACATATGCGATATCACATTACATTGATGTCTTGCAAGAACATTGATGCTTAATTCAGAAAATGTTCTATTTACCCAAAAATGTTTATATAGCATGTAATATTGTGCATATCACATATGATACTTAAGATGCAATTAGGATTCTTCTATTACATTATTTCCTCCCATCCACCCCAAGAACATTTGTAAAGATCACAGATTTGCAAATAACACGCAACCTTCATTGTAATTTCAAAAGCCCTTTAAATGCAATTACTTCATTTCTGGAAGAATAATCCTCTACTTCAGGGGTGTCAAACTCAAGTCATCATGGTGGCGTCATGTAACGGGACTTTTTCCGCCTTCGCTAAACTGGCCATTGGCCAGGAGTTTGACAGCCCTGCTCTTGTTGGAGAGAGGAGAGAGAGCAAAGAACAGAGCAGGGGTATCTGCAGAGTATGTCAAAAAATTCAAGATGACAGACTCCATGACATGCTGAAGGTCTATCCATTTTTATTTCCAACTCAATGGCATCACTGCAGCTGCCATCCTGACTTTGTGACCATACCTTCTAGAAATTCTAAGAAGAGAGCAGTCAAAATGGGAAGAAATGAAACCAGAAAACCATTGCTTATCGTTAATGCTCTTATATCAGTGTTTGGATATTGACAGGTTACATCTGTACACCCTGCCCAGATGAACAATAATAATACATCACATCAAACAACAATATCTGCCTATCCCAGCTCCTTGGGAAGGATTCAATCGGTTGATAAAGTTGTCAGATCTAGTCTAGACATCTCACTGTGTGACAAGCCATCATCATCATCATCATCATCATCATCATCATCATCATCATCACCACCACCACCACCACCACCACCACCACCACCACAACAACAACAACAACAATAATAATAATAATAATAATAATAATAATAATAATAATAATAATAATAAATCACCTCAATCTTGAATAATACAATAGCCAAACCAAAAGGAATCAGATCTTTTCAACTGCTTTGCTCTTCCTTTGCAGGAACAGGTCTATATTAATTTCTGTGGCAGAGACATAACTGTTTAACATCTACAGCTGCTGGCTAATTATCTTCAAGTTCACCACCTGATATAATTATAATTTGCATTCAGTTCTATATTCAGTTACTCAATCGGATAATTTTCTTTTTTAAATAATCCAGTCAGAGATAGGATACATCAGAGCATACAGTTAAATCCTGATCGCTATCTCAGGTAATATTTCCTCCAACAAAAAGACAAATTGATATTACAATAAACTACTGACGGCTGGGTTTTTTTTTAATGTTGCAAGTATATTTTGATAGCTTGTCATACAAAGGAAACAAAAGGCCATTCCTTTAATCTCACAGAATGATTGCTGAAACACGCAGTGTTTAACATAGAGGGAGGGCATGTCTCTGTTTTGGTTATCCTCATGTGATTTCAACAAAGGCATACAAAAAACACCGATGATTGAGTTCCTTTCTATGATGCTCAGGAGCATTAATGTGTTTCCAGGCATTTCTACCACAATTCAAACTAGAAATGATGTTTTACAAACCATGTTGTGCTAATTCGAAACTGATTAATGAACCATGTTTCATGAGAACCAGTTCTTAGAATCCTGTAAACAAAGTTCTCTATGGTTTGAGCAAAACTGACCAATTAACATACAAAATGAAAATAAAACGTGAATAAATACGTATTAATGGCAGCAAAAGTCACATTTACTAGAATGTGCTACTTCTTACTAGTCCACTTTCAGAAATTCACAATCAGAGTTAAATGTTCTTCTGAACTTTGAAAGCACAGTACCAGAAATAAGCTGATTCCCTATAACTGTGAATTGTCTTTAAGAGAGGGAAGAAGCTGAAGAATTCACCACTAGAAATCATTAAAAATGTGGAAGAAATTAATTAACAGCAAGAAAATTGACAAAGATTTCATAGGAAATGTCGCTATCAAGATATGCAGGAGTGTTTCTTGCTGGTTAACAGCATTTTTTAAAAAGTGGTATCTTTCAGAAAGGGGAAACTTCCTCCCAGCTTCCTAACACTAATATATGGGAAGGACCACATGTATTAGACTAATGTTCCATTTCAAGACACATATTTATTTCTGGCTGCAGTAGGGCAATTTGGAATCATTATAACTCTTTTGAGGCAGGACAGATTGGTTGAACAACTTGCTTCGTGGTGCGAGCAGAACAATCTGGAACTGAACCCACTCAAAACCGCAGAAATGGTGATAAATTTTAGAAGAAACCCTCCCATACTACCACCTCTTACAATACTAGATAGCACAGTATCAACAGTAGAGACCTTCAAATTTCTGGGTTCTACTATATCACATGACCTAAAATGGACATCTAACACAAAAAGGTCATCAAAAAAGCACAACAAAGAATGTTCTTTCTGCATCAACTCAGAAACCTTAAACTGCCCAAGGAGCTGCTGATACAGTTCTACAGAGGAATTATTGAGTCTGTCATCTGCATCTCTATAAGTGTCTGGTTTGGTTCTGCAACCCAACAGGACAGACACAGACTTCAGAGGATAATTAGGACTGCAGAAAAAACAATTACTACCCACCTGCCTTCAATCAAGGACTGTATACTGCATGAGTCAAAAAGAGGGCTGTGAAAATATTTACAGACCCCTCATATCCAGGGCATAAACTGTTTCAACTCCTTCCCTCAAACGATACTATAGAGCACTACACACAGAACAACTAGACACAAGAACAGTTTTTTCCTGAACACCATCAATCTGCTACACAAATAATTCCCTCAACACTGTCCAACTATTTACCAAGTCTGCATTGCTATTACTATTCATCTTCTCAGCGTTCCTTTCACCCATCTCCTCCCATTTGTGACTGTATGACTGTAAGTTTTTTGCTTGTATCCTTACATTTTATATTGGCTGTTTCCTACTATGATTTGATTGCTTATTTGTACCCTATCACTATTATTAAGTGTTCTACCTTATGATTCTTGATGAATGTAACTTTTCTTTTTATGTACACTGAGAGCATATGCACCAAGACAAATTCCTTTTGTGTCTAATCACACTTGGCCAATAAAAAATTCATTCATTCATTCTTCATTCAGATGTTTCTTAACCTGATTTATCACCAATTCTGAAGCCCCTGCAAAGCTCAACCTCTGGGTGGTAGTTTTGCCATTCTACTGTGGGTAAAGGGCAGGGTGTCATCACAGCCTAAGGGCTGGAGGAAGGAAATAAGTAGAATTCACTTATAAGTCAATAGTAGGGAAGGGAGGGAGTGGGACTGTTGATTTGGTAATTCTTGGGTCTGTCTTTAAATTAAACTAGATCTTTAAGTGAGTCTATCATTCGTTTCATGGATGGATAGAGAAAATTGTAAAAAGTTAAGTGGGAGAGATGAATATTTATTTCAAACTATTGTCTTGCTCAGTGTTGCCCATATTCTCTTTTCAGGTAGTTCTAGGAGAGATTTTTTGGGTGGGGAGTGAGGTTGGACAAATATCAGTTGCAACCAAGCAAACTGTCATTGTTTTCATTCTTATGATCTGACTCTCTTTCACTTAGTGTTTTCTATCCAACTTTCCATCTCATTGTAACTTTGTTATTTTGAGCTTTGTGAATGCTGCAGAAATAGTTTGAACATTTTAGTCAAACAATGAGGCTTAATTTTTTTCCTGTTTTTTTTTCTCAGTGAACCAAGAAGAGATTGGAATAATGGATGGCACCACTTCTCTAGATCCACTGACTTCAGTGGAAATGAAGTCAAAATTTCCTTATAAAAGGAAATCATTCCTTACACTCAATATTTATAATCTTCAGAATACTGAGTCTACCTGTAAATTATAGAAGAGTCTGGAGAATGTTTTGCATAATTTCCTGGAGTGAAATAAATTAGGAGAACAAATCTTTTGGAATAGAATAGCCTACTAAATTACATAAATACATGCTTCTGTAAAGCAATGTGGCATCCAAAATTTGAGTGGACAATAATTGCAGCAATCGAGAGTTACTTTTTACAATAGTGAGTTATTTTTTAATCCATAATTCCTCTAATTAATCCAGATCTAATTAATCTAATTAATCCTTTCTTGTTTTTTAATAACTGATAAGAATAAATCATATTTGGTGAGACAATTCTATTCTCTCTTAATGTTGAAAAAAAAACATACAGGTATGTTGTGACTTGGAGGTTTGAGCCTGCTCTGTCAGAAGACACAGGCTCGAGTGATGAGGAAGATTTGGCTCTGAGGTTTGAGCCTGCTTTGCTGGAAGTTTCGGAATCATCTTCCTCCCCAACTATTGGGGTGGTATTGTTACATGCCCCAGTGGATGGCGCACCTCTTTTTCCATGTGCATACCATTCACGGAAACTTACTACTTCCGAGCGCAACTATACAATCTGGGAAAAAGAGTTGCTGGCCATCAAGGCTGCGTTTGAGACCTGGCGACATCACCTTGAGGGGGCTCAGCACAAGGTGGAGGTTTGGATGGATCATCGTAATCTGGAGCACTTGACCACTGCTAGGAAGTTGAACCAACGACAGATCCGGTGGTCGTTGTTCTTTGCCAGGTTCAACTTGACAGAATGATTGGGTGACCTACCTCCCTTTGGCGGAGTTTGCCTTTAACAATTGCCAGCACACCTCCACTCACATGACACCATTTTATGCAAATGTGGGCTACCATCCAAGGTTTTTCCCATTATTGATCTTGGATTCCCCAGTTCCATAAATATGAGACTTTTTATCTGAACTACATTCGGTGCACCAATTGATTTCACAACAATTGGAATGGGCTAAGGCAGACTACAAAAGGTTCGCAAGTAGTTTGCATCGGGTGATGCCTCCGCTGGCTGTGGGAGACAGGGTGTGGTTGTCCACGAAGCATCTTTGGGTCAATCGTCCAATTAAGAAGTTGGACCATCACTTCATGGTCCCTTCCCTATCGAGGCAGTCATCAATCCTGTTGCTTATCGGCTCACCTACCGCGCTCCATGCACATTCATCCTGTCTTCCACCATTCCCTTCTGGTTCCTGATGCCCCATCGTGTACTCTCCGTTCTCCTGCTGGTACGATTTCTCCATCTGTATCCAGCGATGATGCTGATACTGACGACATGGTGGTCAGCATTCGGGATTCTTACTGGCTGAAAGGACGATTTCAGTACTTCGTCGAGAGGCTAGAGGATGGATCAGAGGCTCTTTCCTGGGTGGATGCTTCCACGGTTCACACCCCGGACCTTATCCAGAGATTCCATGTACGGTTTCCATTAAAACCGCATTCGGATCGTCAGACTCAGGGGAAGGGCCCTGCGGTGAGGGATAGTGTTGTGACTCAGAGGTTTGAGCCTGCTCTGTCAGAAGACACAGGCTCGAGAGATGAGGAAGATTTGGCATTGAGGTTTGAGCCTGCTTTATTGGGAGACACAGAGGTGAGCCAGGAGGAAGAGGAGGATTTGGCTCTGAGGTTTGAGCCTGCTTTGCTGGAAGTTTCGGAATCATCTTCCTCCCCAGAATCTCCCTCCCTGGTTGTGCCTCAGGTGTTGGCAGATAATCAGGAGAGAGTGCCAGAGTCCTTGGCTGAGGATCAAGCCGAGAAATGCTGTTCTGATGCAAGGCAAAGACGCAGGCAGAAACGTGAAATACAACGTAAAAGAAAAGAGACTGACACACCCCTCAGGGAATGTAAGGGGGCATGTTAGCTCTGAATCCCCATTCGGGTCAACTTGTTTATTTGAGTTAGCAGTTTGGACAAATTATCTGTGTGGCGTTTGCCTCTGATTTATGGTTCTGCTCATTATCGGACTTGGCAGGCAGCTCCTGGAAGACTGCCAAGGACTGCTTCAGCCAAAGGAAGTTAACTCTGTTGTTCCTGGTCCTGTCTGTTTGTGTATTTTCCTTAGGAAATTTGGATTCTCACCTTGTGGCCACAGGTGAGACAGAACACAGGTATAATATAATTAATAACTTGCCTGGATACCTATAAAGGTATTATTTTCTTTTTGGCCATTTTTCTTTGTAAGATCTTGCACATTCTAACTGAATTCACAAAATATGCTTATCCTGGTTTCTGAATTACTATATCCCATTTTCTGGAACCGCACAATACAGTGAACCACTTTCTAACTAAAGTGGATTCATGCAACATACTAAGATACAAGAAACTAAGAAAAATTAAGAGAAACCAAGTTTAAGTCTGTGAAAACAACTGTTATGTTCTTAAATAACCTATTAAATGCCATAATATATACTTTTTAAATGAGTACATGTATCTTTTCTGTGTATTTGGCTTAAAGCAAGTAAATAGGCTTTGAAAAATTGGGGCCCTGTCCTCCTAGTGCAGCCACATAGTAAACATAGTCTCTTTCCTTGCAAACTACAAAAGATGGTTTGAGAGGTGCATTGAAATTCAACAGGATTGCCTGAAACAGTTAGAGATGCCAATTTACATGCATAGAATAATTAGAAATTACAAATACAAGTGTAAGACATATCACTATAGTGAAAGGAATGTTCACAAGGCTGTTGTTCAGGTCCCAGTTGTTCATAAATAATTTCAATGATTCTGTATTTTCTTCTGAAATTTATTTTATAAAGTAATTAAGACTTGGGTTAGCACTGGGAACGATCCAAATTCTGGGCTATCTTCACTCATGGCATAATTTCCCAAATTAGAGCCCCAAAGTCTGAGCTCACAAAAAACATTTGAGCAAATCAGGAAAAAAATGTAAGTGCTTCCTTCCCTAAGTTTCAACCTTAGTTTGCGTGTGGCTTAGCATAATGTATAAAAAAATCAGCTGACTGATCTATGGTTCAGGGAATTGTAAAAACCCAGTATATAGGTTAACTCACAATTACGGGAAAAAGTAATTATAATTGTAAATTATAAATTTATTTTTTATCCAATCTATCTTAAATTATCACTGTCAGGAGGGAATTTAAATGAATATCTTTAAACTTTGTAGACTTTTTCCTGAATGAAGGCCTAAAAAACTTACTGAATACCTGAAGGACATAATTCATATGAAATACATTAAGAGTTAAATCTATGTGGGGAAAGGTCATGGTACTCTATGACACTGATTTTAAAGATAGAGATCCATCCCTTCTTACCCAAATCCTAACTTAACAATTCACCATTTTCCATAATGTTTGAATTACAATGGTTGCTTTAAAGCTGAAGATATTTTTATATAACTTTGAAGTTGAATTGGGGAGAAAGGAGGGCATAGGTTGAATCTTTCTCTGGCCCTCAATTATTATTGTTATTATTTTGGTCTGAATGTCTGCTTGCTTTCAACTCCAGTCTTGAAATAATTAACTTTTCAATGTTGAACTATCAAAGAAAGAGAAGGAAAGAGCTCATATGAAATAAAAAGCCAAATTAAAATAAGTTTCTCTCTTCTTTCTAGCCAGCTTTAAATCCCTGCATATAATATATATTCTCATTTGGGTAATTATAGAGGCCAAGGTGGAGGTGAAGAGAAAGAACCTAAATGCATGTGGAAAGATAAAGATTTTACTTATCCCAGAAGGATAGTTAGAAAGAAAGAGAAAAAATAGCTCCAGTGACCTGGTGGAGTTCAATGGGGGTTAATTACATGGCAGAGATAATTTTGTTGACTCTGACCTGTAAATTATGAAAAAGTCAACAGAGTTCCTTCCAAAGGCAGCCAATGCATGAAAGCTTGTCCATTTCATCAGTGCCTTTTCTGATCTGATGTCTCCAGATTGGACTATGATTCACATCATCCCCAGACAGCATACACTGAGTAGAGATGGTGGGAGTTGCAGTCTAGAACATCTGGAGATGGCCAAATTAGGGAAATCTGACCTTTTTGTTTCATTCTCTCTTTTATAATACACATTGTTTTGTTTAATTAAACCACATTTCTAACTTTGCAGGATACTTTAACATGACTAAAAGGCAAATTAATACGTTTAATGTAGCTGGATTTAGATTGGCCAATTTATACGTCAGTATGTTACATGAACACAGCTGGTATTTACCTAGTTCTGGAGAAAGCAAGATGATAAGGTAGAAAGACGTAAGTGATCACAGAGATTCCGAAAGCCTTAGTGAGTCAATCTTCCCATCTTTTACCATCACTCCCACCTTGAAGACTGAGGCAAGGAAGCTCTGCTTGCACCCTGAGATATTTTCAGATTATGTTTTTTTAATGATCAGATTTATCCTTCCCAGCTCAGTTGAATCTTTTTCAATGCAGTTTGAATTGTAACACACATTTATTACAGAGGGAAGGAAGAGTCCTATTTGCAAACTATTTGGACATCAAGTCCTGTGAGCAAAGAGGTGTAGTATGCTTGTAGTTTTAACAAAATGAAAAATCAACTGCCAATCAATACTTTTTGTTTACCTGTAGTTCACACAAACAATATTTAATTGTTTTTCCCCTTTTTATCCTCCTAAGCAGGCCAATAATTGGGCCTTACTGAAGAAGTTTGCTGAGGAAGATGTAATAATATATTCTTAAATAAATGAGAATATAACTAAATAGAAAGAATTTAATTAAATTAAAAAAAACTCAGAAAGTTTCCTGAGTGGTTCAGTCAATTTTATCCTGTTTTGTTCATTAGAATGGTTGTTACTATTTTCTTCATAGGGATCACCTGGTCCTCAGGCAAAGTTCATTCCCTGAGACTGCAAGCTCTCATTTTAATTTTCCACTCTGACTCTCCTGTTTCAGGAGTTTCTTTTATAAGAAACTTTTAAAGTTCAACTCTTGGTAAATAGTTCTCCGAGATCTGGGTGCAAACAACTAGATAACTGTAAGAGATATAGTTGTCATTTTGTGTATTTGCTATGTAGAGATCATCCAGATCTTAATCTACAATTAGAGGTTCAGGTTTCAATGATCAACATTTTTGGAAATGACCCTGATGACTGGGAATTTTAGGAGCTCAAAGCTACTTTATAGTGCTACAAGATTCCCTGTTATTTTTACCAAAACATTAATATCTGGTTTTTGGATAGAGGTAGTCCTCGACTTACAAGTTTGTTTAGTGACCATTCTAGGCTACAACAGTATTTTAAAAAGTGACTGTTTTTTTTCATACTTACGATCATTGCAGCATCGTCATGGTCACATGGTCAAAATTCAGACACTTGGCAACTGACTCATATTTATGACAGTTGCAGTGTCCTGGGGTCATGTGACTGTCTTTTATGACCTTCTGGCAAGCAAAGTCAATGGAGCAACTAGATTCACTTAACAGCTACAGTACTGTACGTTACTAACAAGTGCAGTGATTCACTTAACAGTTATGGCAAGAAAGAAAGGTTCTAAAAAGGGGCCAACTCACTTATCAAACTTATCACTTATCACTTAGCAACAGAAATTTTGAGCTGAATTGTTGTAAAGCAAGCTCTACCTGTAAGGGGAAAAGACTTACCAATTTATGAGGGCATGGAGGAAGACTTCCTTCCTTCCTTCCTTCTTTCCTTCCTTCCTTCTTTCCTTCTTCCCTCCCTTCTTCCCTCCCTCTGTCCCTCCCCCTTCCTTTCTTGTTCCTCCCTCCCTCCTCCCTCTCTTTCTTCTTTCCTTCCCTTCCTCAACTGATAACAGCTACAAAAACTGCCTTTGCAGAACAGGAGGAAGGAGGACAATAACATCAACAAAAGATGTGCAGTTGCTTCCAAATGTATTGTCAAGTTGCTTCCAAGAAAGAGCAGCTCTTTCACTTTGTGGCAGCAAGTATTTTCAGAGTTTTCTTCCTGGCCAGGCCTGTCATCTTACATTTACCCAGTATCTGATTTGAGGTACATGCCCAGGTAAAAGAACCCCTTGTGCAACCCTGAGTTCTGCTGAGCCAGGAACAACCACTACAGGCTAGGGTGGATCCACTGTTTTTGGTTATAATTTAGTTCTCTTGTTTTTCATCTGATTATCCCATTTTGTATTTTGTATGTCTGAATTTGATATGTTAGAACACTGTTTCCCATGAACTTCATTTCCTGATCATAATGTGCATGTGCAAGATTTGATATGTAGATGTCTGGAGCCCGCTTGCATTTCTGGAGGCAAATCACAGATTTTCCCTCCTCAGCAGCCAGAGTCAAAAACTGCCCTTGGTCTTAAGTCTTCTTCCCCCATTGCTGAGTTCATATATACTAATCCATATATCCTTGGATCGGCATGAAATAGAAGTCCCTGTTGTAGATCCTTAGATTTCCTACTCTTATGCCACTCAGTGACTAAAATAAATATTTGAACTGATTTGATGCCTATCCTGCCTCAGTTGCTCTATTCCTGGTCACTAGAATTAATTAATTTTATTTCAAAGGAGAGAATGGCATCATGGGGATACTTTAACAAAAGGTGTTGCAAAGACCGTTTGTACTCTATTCATTTATTTACCACCTCGCCATCCAGTAGGCTCTGCTAGGCACTAGGGCACAATGGCTATTAGTTTCAGGAACTTCCATCTGTAAAATGAGTAGATGTGCGCTAGATATGTTAATTTCTCAACAGTTTACAGTTATTTTCCCCACCAAGTAGGAATATTTGTCAGTGTCTAATTATGAAACTGATGAGCTCAGTTTGAATTGTGGGCTCCAAATAATATCTTTCTCCGAATAATGTCAAAAATTTGACAATGTCCATGGAGCTATATATTTTTGACTACGTTTCCCAATCTCTTGAAGCTTACAGAAGAATCTAGTAATCTGTGGAGGTGGTAGTGGAAATATCATCAACATCAATGAAAAATAATCACCAGTGACATCATCAATGGGCAAATTTTGATAAGTGGGAGAGAATTGATGGTATAAAGTAGCAGGGACAAGATATTTTCCCAAGGAATAGGTAAGTCAGAGAACACACAAAAAGCCCCACTTTTTTTTTTACACAAATCATATATGTAATATATAAAAGAGATGGAGATTTAAATTCACAGGCGCCATCTTGATTTTTTTTGAAACACCACCCCCTTCCCATGGACATTCCTGGGGAAGAATTACATTTAATGTAATTTAAAAGCCAGTTTTAATGAGAGATGCAGGCTGGAAAATTTTTCAAAGTTTTCCACCTCAGGCAGGGTTGGCAGTTTCCAAATGGGAAGGTGTTTTATTGTTGATTGACTGCTGCCCGTATTGTTTCCAATATGCCAGTAAAAGCATTTCCCCCTCATAACAAATATTTCAGTCTTTTTGAATATACCAGTGAAACCTCATAAAATAGGTTAGACGTATTTTTCATATCAGATAACCTAGCCTAAACATATGTGCAGACGGTAATAGGCTCAGCAGAAACATACTTATTTGTATAGAAATTTTTTTGGTTCCAAATTTTCTAGAAACTTGGTCCTCTGATTTTAGAGGTTAAAATAATGAGAAGTTGTGTGTCTTGTTTTGAGTAATTGTGGCCAGATGAAAGTCTAGAGGCCAAAAACAAAGGAGTTAGAGTAGCCATCCCATAACGAGATCCAGAAAACTCTATCAAAAGGCAACGGTACAATAGAAACAGCTTCCCACTTTAACCCTTATCAATAGGAACACTTGTTCCCTTAAAACATTTTGCATGTGAGAAGTGATAGGAAGATCCACCAAAATCTAGGCAAATAATCACTCAAGTATCTTAAGATAGAAGTGAGCTTAGTGCTAATGGGGTGGAATGGGATGGGTTGGGGGAATTTTGTGGATTGTGTTGCTTGTCCTGCAAAGTTCTAGGCTAAGAAAAAAATGCAACTTCCAAACTTGGCTAATATTTCAACATAAAGAATAGAGTGGATGTCATATTCATCTCCAGCAGTAAAGGATCTGGAAAGGGCCCTGTTATTACTCTTTCATCAGTCTTGTTATTAATTTTGAGAAAGGTGGGCCTGTAGTCAGAAAATTTAAAAGCAAAAAGAAACTGTGCTGCAGGAATTAATGTTAAATTCTTGAATTGAATCTATTGACATCTGCCCAATTATGATAAGCCTGGATACCAACCATGGAGAGAAGTGGTCAACTTGTCACACAGGGAAAAAGCAAGATAGTTAATAGATGTTTACTTTTTAATTTCCCCATTAGAGATGGAAAGATGAACTTGTGAGATTCCCTTCTCCATGTGCCCAAATAATTTGACTGACTTTGGATTTCATGCTCTTTGGCTTAGATGAGTGGGGGAGATATCTCTTCTTAAGCAACAGTAAATATTGGGCATTTGTTGCCTGCAACAGAAAGGCAATGATATCTCTCCTAAGACAAGACATAGAGTGAAATATCCTAATTGATTTTTGGTTCCCAACATAAAATATCAAAAACTGTCTCTGGGTCCTTTGAGGGCAATAAAAATTAGCACAAATTACATTACTAATGTTTTGCTTCCCTTTCATGATGAATTAAACCATTCTGCCTCAGAAGAGGGATGATCCAGGAATGAGAAGGAATGGATTTCATTGTCTCAGACAAATCATTCCATCCAATTTCAGAGTCAAACTTGAGTTGTTAAGGAAGGAATGTAGAGCAGCAGGAATGCCAACAGACTCTGAATAGACTCTGTTCAATCCTAGTCTAAATCAGTTTGTTCTCCTGTAATGTTTCAGGCATTCACTCTGGTCCAACAACAATTCTGGATCAAACAAGCAAGCAAGAATGGTTGCATATGTATGAAATTTCACAGAGTTTTTGTTACCAAATTCTTGTATGTTCCGTTAGAGACCAATGCTTCCCAAAGTGTTATTTGCACCCATGAATTAAGTTTGCAGGAATTAACATGAAGATCTTTTATCACTATCTCTGGTTTAACCTAAGCTTCACACTTTGCAAGCCAAGTAAAGAAAAGGCATGACAAATTCATGTGTACGAAAAAAAGGAAAATATTTATAGTTTTACATTCTGTTTATAAAGAGAAAACAATACAATATACCAAAAGTTTTGTTTCAATAAATAAAACATTTGTCATTCTGCTTGGCAAAGCCTGGGGGAGGGTACCTAAAATTAAAATTATTCAGGGAGTTATTCAAATAGAGAGGACTTCAAACAGTGGTTGAAACAAATAGGTTTTTTCCCCCAAAACTTCATCAGGAGACTATGGGGATTACATTCCATAAACTTTTTATCAAGTGTAAACACAATTCTGGGTTTCTTAAACATAATCTTTAAGAAATTTGCTTTATGATGTTTGAGTATTTTCAAAACCTACTTACTGATGTTTGTAAGTTGGGGGCTTCTGATAGTCATTCACTACCTACAACTGTAATTTATTTTGTAGGTGGGAAAATATTGAACACAATTTGATGGGCTATACTGTATTTCTTGCCAATTTAATCCCATGAGAAGAAATCTCCAGAGTAACCAGCATTTTACTCCCCAAATCATGTGCCACTGTTCAAAAGGGTATGGAGCTGTACCATAAACTGTTGGACTTTAAACCCATCCTCTTTGATCATCAGACATGCTGATAGGAGATGGAGTCCAGTATCAACAGAAAATCTCAGACTCCTTGCCCCTTGCATAGACTTTCATTTCTGAATTTTTATCCAATTCAGTAGTCCATTTTTCTAATACCTTTCTGAAATAGAATTCTGTTCACTATACTAAGATTGCCATAAAAATAGAATAAATGCTTCCATACCTTTATCTATCTGCATGATGGACAGAGATACAAAAAATGAAACCTTTTCACCCCTGCCTGAAGCTCTACATTAGGGGGAAAAAGCTTACACCAATTTCATTTATATCTGTTATCAAAACTGTTTAAGATACAGAAAACTTGACAGAAGCAAACAAAACTCAAGGCAACAAAAATACTCCTAATACAACTATAGAATATGCTATGTAGGGCCACATTACTCATGAGCTTATCTTTGGAACCATAACACAGGCACTGTTTTCATAAATTTCCACTGAAGAGGTATTCTCAGCGGCTCCTGACTTACAGTCAGGGGGGATCTGGGGCCCTTTCCCAATCTCTGATCACATATTCCATCACCATTGTTAGATATGGCCCTGGATCAGAGAAAGGAAGTCTATATTGGCAGTCATCTCTAGCTAGAGGGCTTCTTGTCAAGGGGAAAGGCCTGAAAATTCCTTTAAAGAAGCCATTTACTTCACCCTTGTCCCACTTCCCTATAGCAGGAAAGTTGGTCAGAGGTTTATAGAAAAGGGCACATGACATGGTCTGACATTCCAATTTTTGTCTTTGTCATATCACTGGAGGTCTTCCCATGGCATCTTGGTGTTGTGGCTGTTGGTACCAAGGTCCAAAGCTGTTGATGTAGGTGTTAGAAGGCAGAGGAGGTCCTTTGCATGCCATGGGGATGTCCCAAAGTGGAGGTATGTTGGGTGAACATGGGGACAAAGATGAAGAGCTATGTAAATTATCTTCTTGGATGCTGGAGCCCTGCTTCATAATCTTTTTGAATTTGGAACGTTTGTTCTGGAACCAAATCTTGACCTGGGTTAAAAGAAAATGGGTGCAAGCAGAGAACGCATGAACAGCTACAATAAAATTGGGAGGAGTTTAATCTAGAACTTTTTGCATCTACATTTTTGTACTTTTTAATGGCTTTTATTTTCTCCCTGCCTAATGTTTCTACTCATGGTTATTTTAGATTGGAAAATTCTAAATGTTTTTTCCCTCATTGCTGACCTTGTTCCAAGATCCTTAAAATTCTTGAATACCAAGGCATTTCAAAATAACAAATGAATGTTGTTGGATAAGATGAAAATGCTAAAAGGAAGAAAATTTCATGCTCTTTAGATTCAAAAGACACTTTAAAAAAAGCTTCTGAAGAGTGATTTTAATTCTGTTAGTTCTGTATCTAATAAAAGTTGGCAGTCATTGTACCTTCCTCTTTTCAAGGTTTGGTCCACCTAAATTTAAGCCCTGACCTAGGCCTATGTGGACACGTATGTAAAGTGATGGTCACTGCTAAATCTGACATGGACTTGTAAGTATATCTGTTGCCAAATGCAAAGTACAGAGGAAATCAGCTCACACATTGAAGCAGTATCACATACCTTATAGTACAGGCATTTGGATATACTGTTCCAGCATTTTACTCCCCAAATCATGTACCACTGTTCAAAAGGATATGGAGCTGCACTATAAACTGTTGGACTTTAAAACCCATCCTCTTTGATCATCAGAAATGCTGATAGGAGATATATCGTCCCAGCCTTTCCCCAAAGTGATGGCTTTTATACATAATGGTGCAAAACATTGGACTCAAATATATTGAAAAAAAACATTAAATTACTTGAATCCAGATTGTCTGAATACGCACTGCTTTTGCTGCAAACCTGTTTGAGTATTACAAACTGTAGACATGCCCTCTTTGACAATGTCTACATTGGAGATGTACCCATGTGGCACAAAGTAGAAATGCCTTCTCCTGCATCATTCCCAAAGGATGTAGTACAGTCCAACAGGAGTTGCATTTGTCACCCTTTCCTTTGGATATGTGGCCAAAACATGTATTTTCCTGACCTGTAATTGATAATTAAGGTTTGCACTGGTTTAAATTTCTGCCTCTGAATTATTTTTGTAATCTGCATTTTATTTTATTGTTTGCTACCATCCTTGAATGCTCAGATTGAAAGATGGTATGCTTGTACACATATGCATGCACACATACAAACAAATACAAATCACCCTCATGGCAAAAAGTTGACTGTTGGGTAGCTCCTGCTACCTTCGAGTAGTGATCTTGCCTGTTTCCTTCTTCCTTAATTCCCCTCATCTGTAAAATGGAAAACAAGAACGCCCCATTTCCCGGGACTCTTGCAATGATCATCGCATTATGCTTATAAATATTTCTCAGGCAACCTGCTCTCACACGTCTTTTTCAGGCTCCCTGTTGAAGCCTAACCCTAACTGGTTGCTTCAAGCAGGGCTCCTTCCCTTCCCCCCACCCCCAAAGCCTATTGCACAAAGGCACTTGTGGAAAGATTGAAGGAGGGCAAAGTGTAAAGTTTGGTCTTCAGGGCATGTTGAAGAAAAGGAAAACTACAGGCATCTGAGGCAAGAGACCCCACCCACTCCCTGTAGTCCTCATAGGTATGGGGACACTACCTTTTCTGATTAGTTTGCAGATTTGGCTGGAGTGCCATGCATTGCATCAGATAAGAATTTAAAATCCAAAAAGAAAATACAGAAGAAGAGTTTAGAATCAAGATAGCAAGCCTGCAGCTTTCTGAAAAAAAAAAAAAGAGAGAGAGAGAGAGAGAGAGAGAGAAAATCTTTTAGAGCTGGACCTGGTGGAAATTAAGCATTATGGAGAAGGGGTCAAAAGCAAGGACTGAGTTTTTAGGAAAAGGGATACGATGTCAATCTTTATCATTTTTAGATGCTGTGTTTCTCTTTCTTCCTTCAGCTTACCTTGCATTTCTTTCTCTGGGATTTTATCTATTTCTTTTCTTAATGTTTCCTTATGTGATCTTGCTTGATTCATCTTTTTTTTAAAATTAATATAAATAGAAAGAGCAACATGCTTTGCCTATGAACAAGCAAAAGGGAAAGGCTGTCTCCTAAACAAAATTAGCACAGAAGGGTAGAGTGGGGGACAGGTGCTAGTAATACAAGGAAGAGAATATTCTTAAAATGTGTTAAATTCTGATCTGATAGATTAGCTTTAACCTGTCAGGTGGTTAATCTTAAAAAAAAAATTCAGCCAGACACCAGTGATAAAGAATACATGCTTTGCAAACAGAAGATCCTAGGTTCAAGTCTCAGCATTTCTACCTAAAGCTACCTGAGCAATTCCAAGTGATATGAAAGACTGGTATTAAGAGGCCATAAGCTACTTCCACCATCACAGCAAATCATTAGTCAATAAGTGATGTGTAGCTAAACAAAGGTCCAGCCTATTATTATCATAAGAATCCTTGGTATGTTCAGTCTACAATGCTGTTTTCAAACTTGGCCATATTAAGATGTGTGAACTTCAGTTCCCAGAATTCCCCAACCAGAATTCTGACTGTGGAATTCTGGGAGTTGAAGTCCATACAACCTACAGTGGCTAAGTTTGAAAAAACACTAATAGTTTTGCAAAATGTTTAGATGTGCTTTTAGTTAGAACCAATGGAGCAAAAGCATAATGTTGCAGATCCTAGTGCAGCCAATCAGAATTCTGATAATTCAATCCCGCTCATAGTTTTCTGTCTCTCGCCCCACCCCAGCAAAGATCAAACTAGGCTGTGGCTACTGAGCATGCTCAAACAACATTCATTGGCCTCTCTTAGATTCCCTCCCTCCCTCCTTTTATATTTATTTATTTATTTATTTATTTATTTATTTATTTGTGTGTGTGTGTGTGTGTGTGTGTGTATTTATTTATTTATTTATTTATTTGCCACCTATCTCACTGTTAGGCCACTCTAGGTGGCTTATAATAATAAATAGGAAGAAAAATGAAAAGGCACATAGACAAAAGTAAAATAAAGTAAGCAATGTTAAAGAAACACAATGAGAATAAACACATCAATATATATGACAGCAAATCCTGTTTGAACTTCCCAAGCAACAACCCTGCAAACTTCAGCAATAGAAGAAAGTCTAACATCATCAAAAATATATTTGCTGTGATACAGTTTTCCTTCCTTCGCACTCCAAAAAAGGTAGTCTAAACAAGGATTTGCTGTTTACGGTGTGAACTCATCCCATTTTTGTCCCCAGAAAACAGGTTTTGAAAGCTTTTGTACTGCTTCAGAAACCAGCAAAGCCTGTGTGCCCAGAAGGAAATTTTCCGGACAAAGAAGATATACATTCAGCCCAGGAGAAGAGAAACCTCCCTGAAACCACCTCCAGCTCTCATTTAAAAAAAAGTTTATCCCGGACTTTTATTGAACAAGTGCACTGAGCTGACAAGCCATAATTTCTAAAAAAAACAATAGTGTTAGTGTTATCAAGTAATCATTACTCACATAGACCCTTAAACTCAGAAAAGAGAACTTATGTGCCTTGAAGTGCATTTAACTTACGTCTTAACCAAAAATCTGGGAATCCTTTTAATAGTAGGCAAATATAGTGTAAATGGGCAAGAATACACATTTTAATATTTAAACATAGGTCAGTATTTCTCAATCTCAACAAGTTTAATATGGGACTTCAATTCCCAAAATTCTCCAGCCACCTTCAGAGAAACAGATGAGAAACACTGCATCCAAGAGCTGGATCCCCTTAAACTCTATTGAAATTGACAGTTTGATTTCAGTGAAGATTTGGAGAGTACCGTAGTAGAAAGTTGCTTAACAGTAGTGCACCTAGAAACAATATTTAATCTACTAAAAACATTACTTTAAGCCTTTCATGCAGAAAAATATCTTCAAAATAATTAGCAAAGTTTAAAAAGCAATTTTATATATAATTATACATAATTAAACAATTAAACTGGAATTAATCCCAGAATATTAAGACGTATGGACTTTAACTCCCAACATGTTGCTTGGGGAATTCTAGAAGTTGAAGTCTACACATCTAAAAGTTGTCAAGTTCTAAACTAAATAAAAACTACATTAGAAATAAGCATTACTCATAATGTACCAATGATATGTGGCAAGGCATGCTTATTTAGGGAAAACAAGTTTGTGGCCCAAAAAGAGAAATTTCATGCAAGTGTAAGTTTTAAACTGTTGATTTAGCAGACTACACACATCTTTTTGTTGGTCCTAAACTTATAGGGAAGTGAGATTTGCTGTCACCTCTGCTGATCTCCAGCCTAGTTTTGTTTCAAGTTCAACTTATTAGCAAAGTCTAACAGATTTTACATTATCTGAGGTTGACTTTGGCAATGTTGAGGGTTTGTGGGGGCGGGGGGGGGGCGGGGAGAGTATTTCTTTAATATCAGTGTAACTAACTGTAGTTTAAGTCTCACTCACATATGTGCTGGCAGTGAGATGAAGGCATGGGAATATGACCAAAAAAATGATTATGACACCATGTTTGTGCTCCATTTAGGAACAAATCAAGAATGGTCTTAATGGACATTGTGGACATTATGTACTGTATTTATGATGGATAAAAATGCAAATTTTTTTGTACATCATATACAGGGACATGATGGCTCAGTGGTTCAGATGCTGACCTTGTCGATCAGAAAGGTCGGCAATTCAGCAGTTCGAATCCCTAGTATCGCGTAATGTATTGCGTAATGGACTGAGCTCCCATTACTTGTCCCAGCTTCTGCCAACCTAGCAGTTTGAAAGCATGTAAAAATGCAAGTAGAAATATAGGAACCACCTTTGGTGGGAAGGTAACAGTGTTCCATGCGTCTTTGGTGTTTAGTCATGCCAGCCACAGGACCATGGAATCGTCATCAGACAGTGCTGGCTCTTTGTCTTAGAAAAGGAGGTGAGCACCATCCCCTAGAGCCGGAAACGACTAGTACGTATGTATGAGGGGAACCTTTACTTTACCTTATACAGCAGAAAAATCTGTTTCTGTAGGTGCATAACATTGTTTCACATGAAAGTGAGACAGAGCCTTGCCTTGTATAGCACCATTTCTATAAACTAGTACTGCATTGTGAAATATCTATCACACACTCATCCAGAAGCTAAGACGATCTCTTCGAGAACGCTCATAACCTGAGAAGTCTCTTGGGAAAAGATGATTGGCTGGCAATATTCTGTTTGGTTTCTTTCTGCATTCCAAGGAACAAATAAGTAGAAGAAGACCAAGCAAGTTCCACTTTCTGATATATCAATAGTAGATTTGTAAATGCTCTATCTGGAAAAAGAACATTTATTTATAACAATTTACAGCTTTAGAATTCTGCCATCCTGCCCTCCAAAAGCACATAGATTCCACCATTTTACTTGAAATCCTTCTTTGTCCAAATACATTTTAAGTGCCTCTGGTTAAGATCTCATCTGTGCCATTCATCTGTCTCAAATTATCTCTTTAAGTGGCTTAGCCATCTGTAAAAGAGGCAATTGTGTGTGAGGGACTTTTGACAGCACTGAATCTTATCTTTAGTGACAACCTCCCCTCTTTTCACAACTCATACGTCCATCCTTACTTATATCCTATCTTATTAAGACAGAATGCAGCATTCTCGGGGAAGTGATTCTAACACACTAAATGCTGCAGTTATTATCAATTTATTATTTTGTACCCATAGAATCTGCCATGAAATGTTGACATATATATAAAATGTTGCAATGACTCAGTTTCCATCTATCTTTGGTATCTAACTTCTTTTATAATGCCCATATTTCTTTCTTTTATCAATCAGTCCATATTTTATAATCACCATGCTCAGTTTCAGTTACCATTCCAGCTGATTGGAGGTTTTCTTCCTCCACATTTAAATTTGTTTCCTAAGGTGTGTTTTTTTTTTCAGGAGGTGTACATCTGAGTTTCCCAAAATTTGCTGATTGCCTCTTATCCACCACCTAAGCAATGTTACCAGCAGAAATGATAAGTTATTGCAGTGTTTCAATTTGATGCAAACAGACTGTCCAATGTATTTCTTATTGTGCTACTTATTTCACTACTTATTTTATTTTTGTACTGTTCCAAGAAAGCAATTTCTTTCTTCAAAGATCATATTTTAAAAGCCATGGTGCGACAATTAAGTCATCAGGGAAAGCACCATAGATTCAAAAGCTTGCTCAGATAGAAGGTTTCTTCGTTGAATTGGGGCCATCTTAATTTAACTCCCAGGTCAGTTGCGAAGATGGAAAATAGTTGGGAAGGACAAAAGAATTCTGAAGAAAATATAAGATACCCTTGGAAAGCCAGAATTTCTGAACTTCAGGTTAATTAATGATATTAATATGGTACAGCTCAGTAAGAAATATGAGGGGGTTCTAGTGTACTCAACACATTAACATTAGTACTTGACTTTAAAGTGGTGAAAGCAAGGTTGCAACAGCAACTATAATACATTGGTCTGAATGTGAAAAACATTAGCTATCATCCCTTTATAGGTCAATTACTCATGAGAGTTAACATGCAAGCAGATGGAGAAAAGTACAATTCTCAGAAGGCCTAATAGCATGGCCAACAGGGACATGGACTATTGGGAGCTGAAGTTCAGTTAGAACATTATAAATCAGGTTCTCAAGCCTGGTTTTATCATTCTTTTTTGCCCTACTCCAGTGGAAGTTTCATTTTTAATGTCTAGAACAGAAATCTAGACTGTACTCTTCAAAAGCCAGTATAGGATAAAAATCTCTTTCCTATCCACCAGCTTTTCAATATCAAATATTCTTCCCAATGGCTGTCATTCCAGATCAGTGTTTCTCAACCTTGAAAATGTTAAAAATATGTAGTCTTTAACTCCAAGAATTCCCTAGCCAGCATAAAATTTGCCAGCCTGAATGGCTGGGGAATTCTGGGAGTTGAAATCTACGCATCTTAAAAGTTGCCAGGATTGAAAAACACTCAGAACTTTGTTTCATCTACAACTGGTAGATGGAAAGAACTAGATTTAAAGTAAGTCACCATCTTCATTTTAACCAATTTTACAGGGCTATTGTGAAGATTATCTTCATAATATACACCCTCGGAAAGCAGGGACTGATGGGTAACAAATGGGGAGTACAAATCAATAGAGCATCTCACCTGTGTTTGGGTCAGGCCCAGTTGTGCTGCTAATTCTGCCCTTTCAGGTAAAGCCAGATATTGGGTTTGTTGGAATCGCTGGTTGAGGGCCTGGAGCTGAAGGCTAGAATAAATGGTGCGTGGTTTCCGGATTTTCTTCCCTTTCCCATTGATGCGGATTTCTCCATTCTCTATGATGGTTGATTTCTCCAGTTCTTTTGAAAGAAACAGAATTAAAGAGAAAAATAAGATTCAATGTGTAGTTGAAGCCAACATCAATGGCTGTTGAACTGCTTGGTTTTGAGCAGACTTGAGACTCACATCTATGTCAATAGTTATTTGCAATTTTTTAAACTGGTGCTTCAACATGGGGCTACTGACAGAATGCTGGACAAGAAAAACCCCAGCCTCACCTCTACTCCACTATGAAGATCACTGAGCACCTTTGTGCCTTGTTTATCCCACAGTTTAATCCTCCTCATAAGATCATTGTGAGGGCAAAGTTGGTGAGGAAATCATGTATGCTGCTTGCTTCCCAAAGATAATAGTGAATTCCTTGGATTTCTGACTTTGCAACTGCTTTGTCGCTTTTCAGTAACAACAAAGCAATAAATTTCAATGGAACATGATGCAATTGCCTATGTCAGATTTCTGTGATAATAACCACAAATGTTGTTTGGCAGCTTATTGTTATGATATAATTTGATATCCAGAAAGCACCCTGCATAATATTTCCATCTCTCAATTTGTAGACATAAAACAAATCCTAATTCTAAAATGAACGATAACAAGAATACCATGATATCTGTCCAAAATAACCACCATTCATAATGGATATGATAAATGGTGGTTGTGTTGTATGGAAATGTACCCTGTGTATGGTCAGAGGCTCCTCATTCCTAATTTACCAGTCTGAAAATTAAATCTATGTAAAGGCAAATAAGCCTAGCAACTTCATGGTACATGTTCTGCTAGAGTAATGAATTCCAGAAACTTGACAGCTCTCAGCAATTGATAGCTGCACTGAAAAAAACTAAACTGAGAGACAATTTATATATGAACTTACAACTGAAGTGCTTCCATTGCCAAGAATGCATATTTTTAAAACAATATTTATGGGCTCCTTCAATAAGTCACTGTTTGATCTTGCCACAATTAAATAATGGGAATTATAGATAACATTGATAGGAACCCCAAAGACAAGTCTGCTCCTAAATTCTGAATTGTGACAATTGCTTTTTGCCATTAAAAAACACAGGAAAAATCATAGAATCATATGAAGAACTTGAAATATAAGCTTAGTCCAAGGATATAGCATTGTCCAGGGGTGGGATTCAAATTTTTTAACAACTGGTTCTGTGGGCATGGCTTAGTTGGTGGGCATGGCTTGGTGGTCATGTTATTGGCTGGGCGTGGCCAACTCAATATCACTCACATTGAGGCATGCATCACCTTGCTTGGCCTCTCATGACTGTGGGGATGCGGCAACAGTCCTAAATGTGAAAAATGGTCATAAGTCACTTTTTTCAGTGCCATTGTAACTTTGAATGGTCACTCCACACAAACAAAGTACCAACAAAGGAGGGGAAAATAACTCCAGAGACGTTCCTGAGACAGGAAGTCTAGTCTCACCAAGAATGTAATATGGGTTAACGGAGAGGCAGTTTCTGTAAGCAACACCAGAATGTTTCCTTCCTGCCTTCCTTACAGGATTACTCCAGTAATTTCTTCTAACAACCGGTTCTCTGAACTACTTAGAATGTTAACAACCAGTTCTAGTAAATAGGTGCGAACTGGTAGAATCCCACCCCTGGCATTGTCTCCCTACATATTTAATCTCTGGCCTTTTGCATCAGCTGGCATTTACAAGCCTTCTTTAAGGGCAGCTGCATCTAAACTATAATACAGTAATTTAGACCTAAATTTAGATGGATCTATATCAGTCTGACTCCCAGACTCTCCAAGGCTTGAAGCAGGTATCTTTACTCATTTAGGAGTTGGTGGGGAGGACACTGGAGATCAGTACCAAATGTTGGATCCAGTATCCCCCAAATGTGTGTGTGTTGTCTTGGGAAAAATATAATTCTTTTCAGAATGAACCACCATGAAGTTTTGTCATGCCATTCAAGTATGTTTCTTGAATCACTATCTAAACAATTAGAAAGGAACTTTTAATCACTGGATTTGGATTTAAATCAAGGTACCCTGAATAAGTGGCTAACATGGGAATTTGGGGGAGAAATTTGAGCTCCAGTAGATTTCTACCACAAATAATAAGTATCATCAGAAAGATGATTCAACAGAATAAATAAACAAATGTTTTAGAAATATTTGTGATCAGAGGAAAGAAATGTTGGCAATTAAGCTGTTTTACACTCCTAGCTCACTGACATTCTGATCCAACAAAGCACATTTATCAGAAAAGTGTTTAACAGCCTGAAAACACTCTAGTTCAGGGGTTTCCAATCCCTCTGGTTCATGGACTGGCACCAGTCCATGGCATGCCAGAAACTAGGCTACACAAACAAGTGAAGCCACATCCGTGGGATGCAGGCAGCACATGAAATCACTCCCCCTCTGGTCTACGGAAAAACCTCTCTCTACGGAACCAGTCCCTAGTGCCCAAAATGTGTGTGTGTGAGGGGAGGGGCACTGATTTAGTTGACTGGCCTATGCAAATACACAAGATGAAAAAGCATAGCCATTAAGAATGAAGAGAAGCAGGAATGCCATCATCCTGAACTGGCTTTGTGATATTATAACCTGATCTGATTGGTTAATTAACAATATTCTTTCACTATGGAATCATCAAACTGGCCAAGTCATTTTTTGATTGATTGAGATAACATGGGCAAGAAGTAGTATAAATAACAAGAACATGCTACTGAAGCAGCTGTCAATCAGGCTGCAAAGAATATGGAACACATATAGAAAATGTTTATTAAGATCATTTGATGCAGCACAATTAAATTCAGTCTATTACAAAAAGCTTATCTTCTCTCAAAAAGAGCAAAGTTAATGGCAGAAAAAACAACCTGACATCTCTTTATATTTCAGTCTCAAAGATTTTTTTTTTCTGGATTAAAAAGGGGGAAAGGAGCTGCAGAGAGGGGGGCATGGAATGAAAGACAAGGTCAAACTTTAAAGTTGCAAGGTATGTTTGATCAGTGGCATTTTTTGCTGTGCATTTTGATATAGTGCTGTAATTTGCTAAAAGCAACAACAATGTGCAAAGAATCTAGCCTGTGTACCCAGTTCTTCCCAGCCTATTAGATTTGATGAGCATTCCAAACTTACTGCATTATGGCAAGAATTCCTCATTATCCTCTGTGTTTTTAAAAACCTGCCTTTCCCCAGGAGAAAATAATTGAACAGAAGAAAGCAAGCTGGCAAAATGCAAACAGTTTCAGAGAGCAGTTGTGGCCCAATCAGGGGCCTTGTTTTCCCTCATCTCGGTTTGAAACTGTGTCAGGGGAAGAAGATGAGATCCCTCTATAGGGCTGCCTTTAATTCTCACCAGTGCAGATTTAATTAAGAAGCTTAGTTCATGTGCAAAGAGCAAGTCCAACTCTTCACTCAAGGATGAATACTCCCTAGACGCCTCAGTAAACCACATCTATGTGCTACTGGAGAAGCCACAATAAAGGAGATAACACAAGATACAAAGTTTTGACAAGCTGAAAAAAAAGAGACAGTAGGAGGGAATAATAAGATAATACACTCTTACAGACAATAACAGTTCTTTTTTAAAAAAATGTTTTTTGAAACTTTGCTTCTGTATTTTTTAAAGGCTTCTAGCATTGCCTTGCCTTACAAAGAAGAAAGCATGTTCCTTAAAGTGTAACTTTTTTTTTCTTTTTGCCTTTTAGTTCAACATGGACTTTCAAGGGGGCTTAAAGCAACACACAAAGAAAATGCGAGTGAAAGAAACAAAACAAGGAATTTAATCCATGCGTGATTCTTGTTTCAACCCTGACCAAAGGATACCAACATTTTATTCTTCACAAACTATTTATTCCTGACCACATGTAGACTTCAATAGCAAAACATAGCTCAGTCCTGGAATTGGTGCTGCCCTATTGATGAAATATTGGTGGGATCACAGCCCTACAAATGAATTTCAATCCTGGTAAATTCTTCTATTGGTGGAGTAATCAAGCAGACTTGGATAAGTGGTTATGTGCACACAGAGATACAAAGCCTTACCTGGAATGTAATTTATCCTTTAACATGGTGCCTTTCCCCATTCTAGGGGCAGTAGTGGATTTGAATTACCATGATCCCCTATGCACTGCCTGCTGGGAAATTCTGGGAGTTGATGTCCATGTATTTTAAACTTACCAAGATTGAGAAACTCTGCCCTAAAGAAATCCAATAAATTTGGAGGACTCCAGATTGAAAAAGGCTGGTCTATAGTCATGGAGACCCAGACAAGTGTATTCCCTGCCAACTGAATAATTCTGGGCCACCCTATCTCAAAGAGATATGGTTGCAAAGGAATGGATGGCAGCATTTTAAGATACCTCTTTCTCAAGTTCTGTCCTGCAAGAAAGGTGAAATGCAGAACTAAAAAACCACTCAGGTTGCTAGAGAATTTGCTGCAGTACAGCACTTAAGGAAGAAAATAAATTAAATTGATAATGAGCCTTTTAATTTAATATTAGTTATTACTTTACTTTACTTTAATTATTACTTTAAATTTGCATCCCATGTATTAAACCAGTGGATTGTCATCCTTCCCTTTCTCAGCAGCTCTTTTTATTTGATTGATAACCTTGATGATTTAGGTTTTCAAATCATTCTGCATTTCTAGGCATCCTTCCTCAAAAGTAAAAGACTTCAATGCATCTCACATCCAGATAAGCATAAATCTAAGTCTGCAAAATGCACAGAACAAATTATATTTAATGTTTTTTTAAATAACCATGCATAAGATGAAAATCAACGAAGAGTATAATTCCTGATGAGATAATGTTTACAAACCAGCAGGAGAGGTACACATTTACTGTATTTTAACACCATGAAAACAAAACTAGTTTTGTTTACTAAGCTATGGTTAATTGAACCATAGTTTATGAAATGGACTTTTTTTGGCATTGTCCAATTCACTGAACCATGAATGAACCAAAACACTAGCTGGATTCTTATAGCATCATTTACTGAATTAACATTTTTTACCTAAATTTGTCCAATACATTGAACTGCAAGCTAAACCCACAGAAGAGCCATTGCCACAAATACAGTGGTGTCTAAGAGTACAGAGGAGTGAACCATCTATATGTCTGCATATGACTGTCCGTCCTTACTCAGATGTTGGAGAGCCCCTGGCCCACATTGTTGAACTATATTTAATAACAGCATACCTAGTATGATCAACAGTAAGAAAGTTGGAAATTGTAATTCAGCAACACCTGATGGGAAGTAAACTCTTCATCCTTAGGGTAATTGGATAAAACTAACACTAGCATAAAATTATAAGATGTATTATGCTAAATACTAGGAACATGATTCTTATCTCACTCAATAGAAAGGTAGCAAATACATCCAATAGTATTAATAATGCAGCTTATTCAAATTTAGTAATCATATTGACTCAGACATCTTGCATTGGACCAGATTCATACAATCTACGCTTGCCAGCATTCTTACAAAGCTAAAGTGTGCCTAATTTCCTAATCTTGTTTGGCTTTTTATCTTAATCACTTTAATTGGCTCATCTTCCAGGCTTCCCCAACCTGATGACCTCCAGATGTGGGCTTGACCAAAAAAAAAAAAAGAAGCATTAGAACTATGGAGAAGAAAGTCATAATATCAAGAAACCTTGATATTATGACTTAATATATGACTTGATATTAAGTCATAATATCAAGAAAGCTTGATATTATGACTTAATATACTAGAGTTTTCTGTAAACCGGAAGTACCCAACTTTTATGGGCCAAGGATGCACTTGGCATTGCATGCACAACTCTTAGCAAAAATTATGCCAGGAGCTGTGTTCTCAAAAATCATGGGAGAAGCAATCAAAACTGACATTGACGTTATAATAAGATATCCATATAGTCTCCACTTTCATATTTAGGGTGGGGGAGGTTAAAAAAAGTTAGTCACTTAATAAAGGAATGCCTTTGGAGGCATATGAGGGCGGGCTCCTGTGGCCTTGGGCCTTAAGTTGTAAACCTCTGTTTCTCATATAGGTCAAGCAGAAAGTATCCTCAAGTTTAAGTGGTGGAGTGTAGCTTTCATCAACTGAAGGTTCATTGAAAGGACAACTTCTATACCCTATAAAGGTCAGAACCATTGCCAAGAGAATAAAAACTATGTAATCTATAGAATTACATACTGATTATTTGCTAAACCCCAATAAGGACACAGCACTGTGGAGTTTAGTACCAGAATTTGAAATTATCCTAAAATGACTTTTCTGCAAGCTTTACTCCCAAAGTAAGTTCAATTTTATGCACTGATATAAAGTTCCAGAAGGGTGTAGAATTGGTGACTTGGTAGGTGTCATATGAATATGCTCTGGCACTAAAAAAATTGATTCATGTTCCAGTTAAAACCGATTCAGATTTAAAGCAAGAGGCATGACTGGAAATGATTAGGACTCAGCCAGAAACAAAATCAACTTTTCACTTAAGCAAAAGAAGATGGAGATATAGACACGGGGAGGGAAGAGGAGAGAAAGCCCATGTCACTTTTAAGATGCGCTTCAATATTAAGGAGAAGGGAAGGAGGGAGGAATGGCTACAGAGCTCTGATGACCTTACTTCTGAGTAGGCACATCTATTAAGGTGACAGCTGCTACGTGCACATTTACTTCCACAAACAAATCAACTGAGTAAAGGTATTTAGACTGCATTAAGTGCTGCAATCCTAGGCAAAAATGAAGTAAGCCATAGGAAACAGCGGGACAGAAACAGAAATCCATCCATAGCCTTTCTTTTGCCTTTCCCAACACGGACAAGAATACAAAGGAAATATTGTTTTTGTAAGCTTGTTTAAAGTGTAATTACATGCTTTTGAACGTTATTGTCCTAGGAAGAGGTTACTTTCAAAGGCAGATTATGTCGTATTTAAATAAAATACCATTCACTACACTCTGAACACAGAAGAGACAGTCAACACGGACCAGATTACAACTGAGATGAAAGTCGACAGGGGAATCTCCAGGTGAATATTAAGTAAAGAAGTATTTATTCGCAGCTAATAAGTATCAACCTATATACCTTTATAGCATCTCAACGATGGCTGGGTGATGCAATTAATCTGCCTTGTAGAACAGATGGAGTGAAAATATTGGAAGCCGACTGAGTTAAGAGGAAAATAAAGCCCCCTCCCCCACTTTCAGCCAGCTAGATTGCAGTCGACTCATATTTAATAACTGGATTTACGTAAGGTCAGTTTAATGGGCTTGCCCTTCCTTTTCCTTTCATTTACCTTGTCTTTCTGCCTAATCATCATCATCATCATCATCTTCAAAACGAATATGGCAACATACTGTCAAGTATTTGATAATTTCAGCCAGTTTGATGTTCCCAAAAGATCTACTCCTTTTTTAAAAATCGATTTATTAAGTGAGGAATTAAATGATTCGATCTGATAGGCATCGAATCGATTTAAACCGAGCTAATGAGTTTTCAAAGAGGATTAAAAGCGGAAGAAGTCGCTTTTCTCCAAACCACTTTTCCTGAAGTTCAGCCTTATTTCCTATCACCACTTTCAGTGAATTGATCAATAATGCTTATGCGAGGCTGTCTTTACTCAAAAGTACCCTCACCCATATTTCAGCGAGGCTGCCACCTGAAATCCAGCTCTGGCTTTGCAACTTCGCTGAATTTGTCTCCGCTGAATTCAGTCTGGCGGGATTTTATTATTGTTGAATAAAACTGACGGCACACGAGATCACAGCACAAACTCGAAGGATACCATCGAGCACGCTGAGATTAAATTAAAAATCAACATAAAAAAACCTCCGGGTTCTGTTAATTTGGCAAATCAACCTGAGGTGTGGCCTGAACAGGCGCCAACCATTTCCACGCAGCCCTCGGAGAACGGAGTTTAAAAAGATCTCATATGTCCGAAACCCTAAAGGAATAACTTAATTTAAAAATCAACCCAAGAGCGAACTCCGAGGCGCCCGGCCCAGTGAGTACCCTAATTAAAAAGATAAAGTGTAATAACAAAAAAAGAAAGAAAGAAAGAAAGAAAAGGAAAAGAAATGGGAGCGCCACGCCTCAAACTTGTTCTCTCGAAGATGGTCGTTCGAAAATCCGCCGGGTTGGGGCCGGACATGCAAACCCCAGAGACTGAATTTGCAAGCAGGACGTGACACGCCTTATCAAGTTCAGCGGGTATTTATTGACCTGCAGATTTATGTCTGTCTGTTACGCCACTGCATTTAGGGGTGGCTAGTAAGCTTGTGTTTCGGGATGGAGTGTGTTTTTCTCCAAACTAAACCAGCTTTGAGAAGGACCCACAGAAGTGTGAGAAGCTAAAAAGATGGGGGGGGGGGAGTGAAAGGGAAATCCATTGAATCGTGCATTTATTCTTTTTCTTCTTCTTTCAAGTCTTTGTAATTATGTATATGTATAGTAGTTGCATAGAACAGGGTTGTGTGCATAGAGGCAAATTGTGAAAATTGTGTCTGAGATGATGCAACAGCTCGGCATGCTATTCATGATCTCCAAAGAGGGGTTTCCTTCTGCAACTATTTCGTCCCCCCCCCCCCCACACACACACACAACAGTTCGATTTAGAACTCTCCAATGCCTGGAAATATCAGTGCAAATTGGTTATTTTTGTCTGTGGACTGGAAGGAAATAATATTGGTGAAAACCGTTCTTAATCAACCATGTAATGCCTTTCCTAGGGCATCTCCCATCTCTGATTAGAAAATGGGGGGGGGGCGGTAAAGAAGACTTAAACGCTTCCCCCCTTCCGTGTCGTCTAGAAATAATCTTGTGTAATAAAGAATTCTTGGAAACCCGAATGCTTGCACTCTATTTTGTAAACCTTCCGTTAGGTTAATAACAGTGTTTTCTTAATATGGATTTTTCTCTCACAAAAAACACGCCTGCTTTTTTTTTTTTCACTGTATTATATAAACTGTTTCTTAACCTCTTTGGGGTTTTCCCCTAGTTATTGTTTTTTCAAAGGAACTCTATTGTCTGTCAGCAGGCTTCTTGGAATAATAAGGACAAGAAGAATATGCCCAAGACAAATAATAGGAACCTTGTGAATGCGTGGGAAGGAGAAATTTACAAGAACACTAAGTGAAAACTGGCACGTTTACCCCCATTATCTCCAGTTAATAACTGCTAATTACTCTAAAACTAGGGGCAGATATAGTAAACTAATATGCATTTAAATAAATTGCCAGTCACTTAGCTTCTACTAGCTCACCTTAAATTATACATCCTTTTACAAATAGGTAAAAAGTAAAATTTGATTGGCAGAGAGAAGGCGAATCTGACAGGTTTGTATCTTTAGTTGCTTAATAAAACTGAAAACCGTGTCCCTTAAAGGAAACCAAAATCAAGGAGCCCTTAAGGTTTTATTGGCTGATCTACCTGAACTTTGGTTTCTAATTCAGCTTTTTAGGGAAGGTTGAATATTTAGCAGTAACCTTAGAGCTGAAACTCACTAAATGTAAAGGTTAATAGGGAATTAAGACTACATCAGGCCGAACAATAAGAGAATAGAAATGAGGCAGATGCGCACCAAAAAGGGTGGTGGAACATTCTAAATCCGCTTGAATTTTGTCTTCGGGTAAAAAGAAAGATCAGCCCAAGTTCCAAAACGCACGAACTGTTAGATTGATTTAAGCTTACCAAAGTGAGCTTTTTCTTTATCGTTGATTCACAACGTTCCCATTTCCGGCTTCTTTGGGGGGGGGGGGGTATTTTAAACAACTATTTTAAACACCTCGGGACCGGCATCAATTCTGAGTTGCACGATTCACCTCAAGCGCTCTTGGGCAGCAAGTGTGTTTCAATGATGAGTCCAAAGGCCCCGCTGTCCACCTGTTGCGCGAAGGATGTGGTTGGGGGGAAAGAATAGGGCGCAGGCTCCCCTGTTTCCTCCAGCAGCTTCTAATTCTTTTCCCAGTCTCGGAGCAATGTATGAACGAGGAACAACCCCCCACTCCCTATATATTCATGCATTCTATTTTTTCCTATGATTGCGTATTTTAAAATAAATGAGGCATATATTTAGGGAATGACCTCCTTATATTTTGCTTGTGTAGAGATACTGATGGTGTAGCTTCTTTCCTTGGAACCTCTCATTTGCTTGCTCAGAGGTTTAATTTATGACCGTCCGGCACACTTATTCGAGACTTCCTTCCAGCTTCCTAGGGCCTCTTCTCCAAAAAGTAAAAAACGAAAAACCCGCACTTCAAAAACTGACCACTTCATACAGCGCAATCCCGGACAGGTTTGTTCCCGATGAAATTCAATTTCATGATACAATTCTACACAAGCCGGTTAGATCGGCAGCGACAGGGTCCTTGGCCTCTATCCAACCTATGTTTGTAAACCGCCCTTTAGAAGACATATGAAAGGCGGTAGGAAAATGCTTATGAAGACTCTCACAAAGGAAGAAATAATTTATGGCTTCAAAGAGAAAGCCACAGAAACTGGCACCTTCCCGCTGTGTTTGATTTAAATCCCACACCATGTCCAACAAGAATGATTAATAGCAAAAGATGACGGGGACTGTAGTCCCAACTATTTCGAGTGTACCAGATAGGTTACCAAGGTCTGGAGGAAAGCCATCTCCTCGGACAATGGAAGGGGACCATCACTTCCTGCTCTTCTGATCTTCCCACAAACTTCACACTGCGCTGAGGCGAAGCACATTCAACTGGAAACGAACGATTTTTTTTATTCAGCAAAACTAACTTGCTGGGAAATACGCTTAGGAGCGCAGGCTAGTGCTGGGTTCCTACTCAAATTAAACCATAATAAGTTTGTTTGGGTTTGATTAGGTGTTAAGCGAACCAAGCCAGGCGTGTTTTGTTCCATAAACCGCGACCACTCTATGGCTTAGCGAATGAATCTGGCGTAAAAAGAATAACGTCTATGGGTTTTAACACGTTTCGTTATATTGCTTGGTCGATGAAGATCGGCTTTCCACCGCCGTGGTGGTGGGTGACGCTAAGAACAAACCGCGTCAAGGAAAGTTTCTGTGGCTGATACATTGCCCCAGCAACAGCTGTGGTTGATGCAACAAACCACGAGGGGCAACAGACCCTCCGCGGCGAGCTGTTCCTGAACAAACCTGGAAAACGTTAGCAATTAAAAAAACGAAGCGCTTTACCTAGTCGGATTCACAAATCGGAGTGAAAACCTACACAGCTCCGAAACTCAGCGCCCCATAATGGAGATAGCTCAATCCCCCCATGAGCGCGCGCGCAAGCTACAACCACGGTTCTTTGCTGACCAATTTGGAATATTTGCCACCGACTTTTTCCCCACTCTTCGGGTTCATAACAATTAGTAACTGCTAATTATCCACTGTCTCGCCTTAAAATAGTTTTAGTTCTTCAATCAAAGAACCAGCGAGGGACCCCTTTCGCTGGCTGCTGCGATTTTAGCAAGAGGCTTTCTTTTTCACATATTTATTTGACAGGTACCAATTAAAATTTTAAAAAAATTATACAGCACAAGTAAATAAGGGGCATTTAATAAACACCTAACTGCAGTAGGGAGGACGAACAGACACTACTAACCCAGGGATTCCTTTCTTTGCAGAAACAGGCAAGAGTTGAAGCGAGGCTATTTCTCCAAAAGACGAAGAGGATTGCTTTGCCTTTCACCAACCCTGAAAGCATTTTGCTTCCAGTATTGCAAGTAAATCACTCTTACCATGCTTAAATTAAAACGTCCTG
>NW_020769357.1:3710576-3766844 GCF_900518735.1 Pseudonaja textilis
TGCAAGTAAATCACTCTTACCATGCTTAAATTAAAACGTCCTGCTTTTTTTTTGGGGGGGGGGGGGGGGCAGGGGAAGACATTTCGCTCTGACTCTCTAATACCCATGTTTCCTTTATCTGTCTGACAGTGGTCGATCATCAAACAATTCTGGAAATTGTCCATTTTTACATGTGTAGATATGTACATTAAGGCATTGTTTAAAGTAAACTATGAGAGCTTCCCTTAAATTTAGCAAACTAGTCTCATGGAATTCTGACAAAGGGTTCTGTGAAGTTTGGATAGATGGGGGTTGGGGTGTGTATGAGACAGATAGCCTAAGGGTTATGGATTAACCTTAAAGTCAGAATACTTCTAGAATTAGACAGGAACACTGGTCCAATTTTTTAAAATAGCTATAGTTACTGAATAAAGTAATCTTTTTTAAATTTTACTAGTGCATTCCAAAACACAAATAATGTTAGTCTTTCTTTTCTCTCCTCCAAAGCATTTCCCTGCCAGATTAGAAAAACAAATCACACATTAAAAGTATAAATTGATACTTAAATCACAACCCTTGTTTTTTTACATTTAAAAACTGGATTTTTTAAAATTACTGTTGCTTTTTTAAAAATTATATTTTTAAAAAAAAACCTCAGCTGGCTGCAAAAGAAATAACAGAACAACTCAGTTTATGTAAATTCACAGTTCAGAAGATAATTTCCTTTTTTAAACAGTATGTTTCTTGAGATCTTAGTTTGAAGCCAAGTTGTATGGCTTCAAGAGACATTTTCAAAATAGTTCCTATGTGTTGTAAACAAGAATGTTATTTATATTTTTGTACGCGATATACATTTTAAAAAGTCAATCAGTATTCTATTAAAGGATTGTACTGACTTCAAGTTTCTCAAATGTTTAGAAATATATATATAGCGAACGTGGACTACAATATCATCCTCTAGTAAAATAAGAGATTGGAAAGAAAGAATCCCTACATCGTTAGATTAAGTGTCCTTGAACATCAGCCAGGAAGAAAGTTCTCGACAAGATGGTGGAAATTCAAAAACAAAACAGGACCTTTTCTGTGCCAAAAGATAATGAGTAGTAACCTCCAATCCAAAGTTATAAATAATTAGATAAATGTTTCTAGGAATATCCTGGAAATGGAAAGTTTATTTTTCCCTGAAGTGGAATTTGGACTAGAAAGCTAATTAAAAAGAATGAATACATAAATGGAAGGAGTAAAATAATGTAAATTGACAGGTCCGGGTATGGGGACATTGACTCAATTTATTTAGAGATTGACGTCCCTTGGAACCAAATTTAGGGGTAAGACTTAAGCCAGGAAAAAAAACAGAGCTTAATTCCTGTTCATTCTACAAGCCACTATATTAAGAGGATGGAAAATATCCAAGTAGCAGGGATGGGAAAAAACATTCTGTACATCAACAAAATCTTCAGTCATATACCATGTACCTTTGAGCTGCTATTGAATTTTTCCAGGTGGCTTCCTGAACAATTTCTACCTCTTGTAGTAAGTTATTTATAGAGTACTTCAGTGTACCTGGTTGTTTGACATAGCAATGAAAACTAGCAAAACAACAGAGAAGTGCCCAGAGGCATGTTCAATCTAGATGGGCTGGAGAGGAAAGGGAAGTTTCCAGGAAAGATATAAACAAATGTAGTTAGCAAAAAAAAAAAAAAAAAAGTTTCATTCCAGCAGGGAGAAATGACTTTGGTCAGAAATAAGTGACATATCAGATTTAAATTGCTTGGGTCATCATTTGTCTGGATTGCTGTCTTCAAAACAAAATATATTAAAGATGTCCATGATCTCTTATGCAATCTTGAAAGAGCACCACAGATATGTAAGTCAGTTGAAAACCAAGTCTTAAAGCAGAATAGCACTCAGGAACCAAAAGTTGCTAGAGTAGAGGTTTTTGAACCTTGGCAACTTTAAGATGTGTGATTTTCAGCTCCCAGAACCCCCCAGCCTGCATGCTGACTGGTGGCAGCCTGCAGCCTGGGGAATTTTGGGAGTTGCAAAACACTGAGCTCGAGACATTTTCCCTTCTCATTTGATACCTTTCAGACAGGTTTGCAATACTTATTATCCACAGCCGGTTAGGTCAATTTGTCCTGGTCCCCAGTCTGATCCTTCCCACCAAGATAGTTATTTTTATTTTCAGCATTATTAATTTTACTGTTTTTCTTGCATTTTTGCACCAATTCTCTCATTAAGAGTCCTGAAAGCTTGCACGTTATTTTGTCGTTGCTCAATTATTCATTAAAATATGAACACTCCTAGTAACTTTTCCCAACTTAGTATTCTCTGGTTGAATTGGACTGCAGCGTTCATCATGATCAGAAAGCCTGGAAAGCAATAACCCGGTTTCTAAAGGTCTTGAGGAGAAAAGCTAATGAGATTTCGTCCTCTGGCTGCTTGAGCATCAGTGATGCATTACTCAAGAGCTGCCTGTTTTGCCCCCAAAAGAACTGCCTTTCTCTTCCTTAGACCTATGTGCCACTGCTTCAGTCATGGCCCTGTGAAGTTTTGATGTTATCAAATGGACAAATAGTTCAGGGGAAGCAGACTATTTTCACCTGGAAATGGGGTGAAAGGGAGAAAAGCAGAGAAAGGAAACTGGTGCTGATTCTTGAGGGGGGGGAGGAATCTGGTGGGGTTGAGGAAGAAGATAAATATTCATCGAAATAAGTTTTTGAATCATATGCAAGGTATTTCAGGGTCCAACTATAGTTTATTCAAATTAAGATCCGTCTCTCTAATTGTACTATCTAAAGGTGTCATAACACAGTGGGTTATAATTTATTTCATTGCAAAAGCAATTGTTTTCATTTTCTAAAAGGTAATCTTTCTGAACAAAGTGTTTCTGTATTATTTTTCTCTTAGCTTAGACTACATTAGAAGCTGCCAGTAGGGAATGCAGAGAAGAGAGATCTGCCGTCCCATTAGACTCCTTGTAATTGTGGAGTAATTGAAATGCTTGCCTCAACTCAGATAGGTCTAAGAATGTGCTGCTAACGAAACGGCAGACGATGCAGATTTTACACTGAGTAAATGCAAAAAATAAAATAAAATTGTATTGACACTTGTTGGAGCGCCCTCAAATTTTCGATCCATATTCGATTCACATTCTCCAGGACGAATTGGGAACTCTTTCATCCCACGGAGGAGAGGCCAAGACTGGCTCAACCCTCTTTGCACACAATGGAACAAGGAAGTCTTGTCTAAACATGCGACCTCAGATTAGGATAACTTCTAATTTAGAAAAGGGCAATTCATGTATGTATGTATGTATGTATGTATGTATGTATGTATGTATGTATGTATGTATATGTCCTAATCTGCATGTCAACTCACCCCCCTCCCCAAAAAATAAACAAAAGAAAGGGCAACATTCTTTGTTAGTAACAGATACTAATACCGATTTGTTCCATTCCTATACCTCCATTTCCCTCCCCTCCCCGTTTCCCTCCTAAAGGTTTGAAAACAGCACATATCTGTTCACATTCCTTCAGCCCCTTCCTTCCAGATGTGCTGCACTATAACTCTCATTACTTCTGAGGCGGTGGACCTGTTGTCTCGGACAGCGGGAGTTGTAGCCCAATCTTTTGGTGGCTTGAGGAGGGGACTGTTCTGGACTAGTGTTTAAGGGTGACCCTACTAATGTCGGAAACCTATCATCTGGATAAAATAACGGAGATTGCACACACACCGCGAATTGGCTGGTGGTGGTGGGTTTAGCCGCCCCGGGCTTGCTTCCCGCCCGTTCGCCCAAGCTAACCAGCCTCCCCTTACCCGTCTCCTCCAGCCTCGTCCCGTGGCCCAAGGTGCTCGAAGTCTGCTGGTAAGGTGAGTAGGAGGTCCCGTGGTGGTGGTGGTAGAAGGCGTGAGGGCTGCTACCGGCCGCCCCGGGGTAAGGGGGATATGCCAGGGGTCTGCTGCCGTAGGAGGCGGCAGGAGGAGGAAAGACGCCGCCGTCGTGCGGAGACTGCTGCGGCGGCGGCAGCGGGTGCAAGGCTTGGAGTGAGTAAGGGGCCGCCAAGGTGGTCGGATGTTGCTGCGGCTGCGAGGGCTGAGGTTGCTGGTGAGGAGAAGACGGGGGTCCCAGCCCGAAGTCCAGAAAAGCCGCTTTAGACGGGTCCGGCGGTCCCAGTAGGCCCTCGGCCAGAGAATTCATCGTCATCATCAAAAGATCTGCGGGACTTTCCGCGGCGGGACAAGGAGAAAGCCCAGGCGCCGCCGCCGCCGCATCCACGGCTCCGGCCACTACCGCGTTTCGGGAGATCGGCGGCGGCGACCACAAGCTATGTTGCCGCGGCCAGAGAGCTTCATGCTCAAGCAGCGCCGCCTCCTTAGCCGTATCAAGCCAAAGGGAAACTCCGACGTCTATACTGCCACCTGCAGCGGCTGCAGTTCCACCGCCTCCACGGGCCCTTCAGTCACTCGCGTCCAAGCAACGGCGCCCACTCCTCGCCTTCTCCCCCAAGCTCCCCCCGAGCGCCCTCTTTTCTCCCCGCCTGGTGCCACAAGAGAGGAGGAAAACCACCGAGGGGACGTTTCTCCCCCACCCCTCCCGCCTCGCCCGCTTCTCCTTTCATTCCCCGAGCCCGCCCCTTGCCGCCTCCAATTGGCCCGCCCGCGGCATGATGTCACGGAGCCCCTGGGGACCTCCCTTCCAAAGCTTCAGCCTCGCCAGCCAGGCGAAAAATCCGCCGCTTTCCCTCTGAAGGTCCGCCCACTAAGCCGGCTAAGCAACTCCCTCAGCCGCCCCCCACCCCAGGGGGGAAGACGGAGGGAGAATAAGAGGATAGATTGGATGGAGCGCAGCAGGTCCGGGCACGTCTATTTTTCTCACCTATATTAGAAGGAAAGGAGAGGAGGAAGTCCAACTCCAAATGTTTGTCAACCCTTGGACTAGGCAGAGGACTGTCTAAAATTCAGGGAAAAACGATACAGTAGTTAATTAATACCGATGGGGGAGGCGGAGGAAGCGAGTGTCTAAATATGAAACGACTTTATCAACAGGTCTAGACAAGTTCTCTCCTCTCTCCTGGCCAATTCCCTCTAGAAATTTGAAAAGGAATCTAGATGGAATATTTGTCAACACATCTGAGATAGGATAGGATGCGGTTCTTGTGTTTTTTTTCCTCCTAAGAGTCACATGTGATGCATTAAAATAATTCAAGAAAAAGGGGAAGGGGTTGAAGTTATCCAGTTCTATTATCAACTACTTCCCCAGACTGGGACCTCATCATGGCCACGAAAAGATTATTTCATCTGAATCTCCATAGTACTGTTCATGGTCACTGTGTTTTTATTTATTTATTTGATTTGATTTGATTTGTCAATCACTTACAAGATAATAGGTATAAGAATAAACATAGTTATGAATACATGAAATGGATACATATAAGAAAAATAAAAGAAACAATAGGACAGGGATGGTAGGCACATACCCCCTACAGACCTCTTAGGAAAGGGGTGAGGTCAATAGTAGACAGTCTGAGGTTGAAGTTTTTGGGGTTTGGGGAAGAAACCACAGAGTCAGGTAGAGTATTCCAGACATTGACCACTCTGCTGCTGAAGTCGTATTTCCTGCAATCAAGTTTGGTGCAGTTAACCTTGAGTTTGTATCTAGTGTGTGCTCTTGTATTGTTATGGTTGAAACTGAAGTATTCATTGACAGGTAGGACATTGCAATATATGATTTTATATACTATACTTAGATCAGACCGAAGGCGGCGTAGTTCTAGGTTTTCTAGGTCTAGAATTTCAAGTCTGATGGCATAAGGTATTCTGCAATGAGTAGAGTGGAGAACTCTTGTGAAATATTTCTGGACTTTCTCAACTGTGTTAATATCAGATATGTAATGCGGGTTCCAGACTGATGAGCTGTATTCAAGTATTGGTCTAGCAAATGTTTTGTATGCTCTAGTTCAGGGGTTCCCAACCTGGGGTGCGAGAAAAGTCCAGGTAATTTTTATTTTTATTTATTTATTATGCAATGGATTAGCTTTGTTTTCATTTTAGAGTTAAGTATCGTTATTTAGTGGCCGTCACATACATAGCTGAAAAGATTCAATCCTACCATATATTAAATGCGTTCAGTAGTTCCTAAAGTCTAAATTTCAGGGGGTGTGAGGTTCGAGTGAAATTTCTTTAGGGGTGTGGGGCGAAAAAAAGGTTGGGAACCACTGCTCTAGTTAGTAGTGTGATATTACCAGAGAAAAAGCTACGCAGGATTAGGTGAACAACTCTTAATGCCTTTTTGGCTATGTAGTTACAGTGGGCTCTAGCACTTAGATCATTAGAGATGAGTATTCCAAGGTCCTTGACAGAGTTTGGATCATCAACAAGGTCTTGACTATTCAGCTTGTATTTTATTTTCTGATTTTTTTTGGCCAATATGTAAGACAGAGCATTTATTTGTTGTGATTTGAAGTTGCCATTTGTTTGACTATTTTGATACATAGTCGAGGTCTTTTTGAAGGGTAGCAGTATTGTCTGTGGTGTTGAATAGCTTTATATCATCAGCGAAGAGAACACAGTTGCTCTTGATATGATCACAGAGATCATTTATATAGAGTATGAAGAGAATTGGTCCTAGAACATGGCCTTGGGGGACACCACTGTTGACAGGTGCAGAATTTGATAAGATGCTCCCAATTTTGACCATGTTGTTGTCTGTGTGGTCTCTTCCTCTTCCTCCTCCTCCTCCTCTTCTTCCTCCCTCAATGTATGGCATCGACTCTACTGTTGGATGGCTGGAAGAGGCCCATCAAATTAAGGGTTGCATCAAAGCAAAATTCTGCATGATAAACCAAAAACTGTGGATAGGGTTTCCACAGCTACACAAACTTTGTCCCAGGTAGTGAAGGAATGTGCACGTGGCATTAAAACGTCTACCATATTGTCCCAGAATTATTGGAAAACAGGTGAAGTATGGGTAATAAATCCACCTTCAAAAAAGAGAAGTCTAGTATACTAATGAGCTATCAGCTTGAGAGTTATAATAAAGATCAGTATAGTCTGTGAGCATCAGAGAAGGAATGCTGTGGCTACAGAGAATTTTTGGTGAGAATAGGGACATGACAATGTGTTAAAGAATTAAATCAAAAACAGTAGATCAGGGGAACGCTGTGGATATTGTATATATTATTTTCAACAAGATCACCAATGAGTTTCTCATTAGCAAGCTGTAAAACAGTACCACTTCCCACATGAATTTTTAGCCTACCTGCCAAGAGAAAAGAGGCCATGTGTTTGTGTGTATATGTGTGTGTGTGTGAGAGAGAGAGAGAGAGGGAGGGAGGGAGGGAGGGAAGGAGGGAGGGAAACCATATCCAATCATTTTATGGACTGACTTCTATCCTCAGAATTCCAAATGTATTCACTGGCCTAAATTACAAGGAAAAATATTCTCCTAATGGTGAAAGTTGATTGTCAGATGTACAAGTTTCCATGTGGACCGGTGGACTGTTCTTCATTATACAGTACAGGTTTATGCAGTATCTGGATGACCACCTACCAAGGTTACTGCAGTCATTAATCTTTCACATGAATACATGAATTGAACCACAGGGATTTTGACATGTAGTTCTCTTCCAACATCATTATCAGTTTCACTAACCATCATCGATCTCATTTAGAAAAGAATACTAGGCAGACCTTATTCCAATTTTTTTAAGTATCTTTCCCAAATCGAAACATAATCCAGAATTTGTAGCCTTACTTTAATCTCTAACATTAGCCTGGCATATAGAAATTTAGCATTAAATTTGAAATTGATAGTGGTGTTGGTAGAGAACCACATTTCAAAATTGGTAATGAAATACTTGGTAATGAAATACTTTTTCTACAAAACACTTCACTTCATAAATTTTTGCATATTAGTTATTGAAGAACATGGACAGAAACCTAAAAACTTTAATCTGATTCTGGAACATAAAGATTTCTCTGCAATGTCTTTGATTTTTTTTTTTAAAAAAAGCATATAGTATTACGTGCAATGCAGACTGTAGCTGTAATATGTTTTCTGCCCCATGGATAGAAGAAGAATCAGAATGAATTACATTGTGGCAAACCGATATATTTTAAAAGTATCAGACTGCCCATCTCCAACATTCATTTTAAGCACAATCTTCTCTCTGCAATAGCAAAGAAAGCCTCCAAAATACAGGTTTGGTTCCCAGCCACTGTGCTGTCAGACACATTATTTTAAATAAAAATGCAATCATTCTCATCTGAAACAGCTGTCTGACAGTTTTGGCTGCAGAGTATTAAATGAATCCTGCATGTAAAAGAAAGATAGTAAGAAGATCATACAAAGACAGCTGCTCAAAGCATACCTGTTATTATTCATATCACTGAGTCAAAGCCAAAATCAACAATGGGATAGGAAGAGATTATAATTGTCTTAGTTGTTTAAATGAACTCCAAAGGAAGTTTGTTTAGTTCTGATGAACTTTATCCTCTCAGTCTTATTCGTATATCTTTTCATTGATTAAACTTTTAGTCTTTGGGTTGGTTAGCTTGCAAGCTTAAATAATATAATAAACATATGTCTGAATTCAAGATTATTTATACAACTGTCTTCTGAATCCCAGATAGGTCTGTGCTTAAAGGTGCTGAAATTGCTTTCATGCTGCTGCTGCTCCTGCTGTCAAATGTGCACCAGGTTTTGAAACAAGCCCTGAGATTTAGTACTGGTTTGAATAGTCTTGATTAATCCGCCTACTCTTCAAGTAATGGAATAATACTACTTGGCTTCTTTTGGTATCAGATCTGATCCATTTATGAGATTTCTTGGAAAATACTTGACACAAATAGTTTACCAAGGTGTACTATAAAAACATTAAAATATTGTTCCCTGGGAGTAAACTATGGTTACACATGTTTGTATCCATTTGAATTATATGATCTTTATCTGGGGTCTTCTTGAAAATTCAAGCTGATCCAGCCCCATGAAAGGCACTCAGGATAAATGGGGTTCCAGGTCTAGATTAGAAACCACAATCCATAGCACACTGTTAGCAAAGACAACCAAGAACACTGAATTGCTGATATGGAGACCATATAAGTTTGTTATCTCATGGAAGGAGATAACAAACTGATCAATTGCTAAACTGATTTAAAAATACCCAGTTATATTCCAGTTTGGACTTTTAACTGGAATAGTTATTGAGAAGCTGATTGTTCAATATTAATGATTGTATATCATTTGGTTCGTCCACAGTGTATGCAAAGGCTGCTTGGAAAAAGATCAATGACTGGGCTTCTGTGTTCTTGTCCATTCATGAAAACTGGTCAAAGGAAGTTGGCCAATAGGCATTTGTTTGTCAATGGAAAATGCTTCAAAGGGCTTCAAAGTGAATTGTGTCCAGCAAACATCAAATTCATGGTTATTTTCAAAGGCATAAAATTAGGCAGGCCTTACTAAATGCATGGAATAAAACTAAATGTCAATTCTACGTTGAAATTCCAACTTGGCTATCTACATTAGAAGCATTAATGTACCCACATTTATTGCGACGAGGACAGGTAATTACATATGAGGACATATTAGATGAGAAGGGGAGTTAAAAAGAAGACAGGAGCTGAAGAATTTGGGATTTAAGATAGAATGGTGGGTTTATTTTCAATTACAGTCAAGGTATAGTAAGAATATGAAAGAATGGAGTATTAGTAAACATAAAACAGAATTAGATAAAATATTAGGAGCAGATGAAAAATTGATAAAAAAAATTACAAAGTATTATTGGAATGTAAATTGGAAGAGGAAAAGTGAAAGAAATGATATTGGCCTGGATGAAAGATTTCAGGTATAGTATAAATTTGGATGACTGGCAATTTTTGGGGGACAGGAACAGGAAAATACCTTGGCGGCATCATATAAAGAAAATTGACATAAAACGTTTTACCGATGGCAAATCCCACCATCAAAATTAGCAAAAATGTACCCGAAATTATCCCCTAAATGCTGGAAATGTAATAAAAAAATTGGAACATACTGTCATGTATGTGAAAATGTCCAAATATATTGGCTGAAAATTAGAAACTGGTTAGAAGAGATGTGTAAAATTAAAATAGAGTTTAGACCTGAATTTTTTTTATTGGGAATAAATGTGGGGAAATATAATAAAGAGATAATATACCTAATAGTTCATGTCACCACTGCCGTGAAACTAGCTTTTGCCCAAAGATGGAAAGGAAGTGATATGCCAGAAGAGATGGAAATAATAAGAAAAATTTGGTTGTGCGCTGAAATGGATAGAGTAACTCAAGAATTAAAAGATAAGACTGAATCTGATTATTATAAAATTTGGGAGAAGTTTTACCATTGGTTGTTTAAAAAGGAGTAATTTTTACTAATGATGATTAATATTTATGTACATATGTAAATTTGTATTTTTTGTTATGTATGCACCACATTCATTGTTTTTTTAAAAAAATTGTTTGTTGTTCATTAATACAATTTATGATTTTAAAAAAAGTGAATTGTGTCCAGAGATGTTTGCAAGGTTGTTTGCACAAATCAAGATGGTGCCCACTTTTATGCATATGATACATATAAAAAGAGGTAAGGCTGCAAATATATAGATACTACCTTAATTTTTCTTAATCTGTGGACAACCTCAATTTCTTTTAAGATAGGAGTGTATAAGACAGGAGTGTATAATCCAAGATCTTAGGGCCCCTAAAAATCCTTTTTATCTCTCCAGAAGGAGAAACTATGACTATAATTAATGGAATGCTTATAGAATTCAGATTTAGATTTTGTCTTGGTTTGCTTATATTTTGAAGTGTGCTTATTACTCAAAGCTGGGTGCGTCTATTAGTCTGCCAAAAAAAAAATGCATTTCAATCTGAGCACTCTAGAATATAACCAGTCTCAAACCCAAACTTTCCTTTAAAAAACAAAAAAGCTCTAGAATGAATGGGAACTTGAAAGAGAACTCTGCCTGGCTTTCTCAGGTAGAATTGACTTTTCAGATGTTTCCCAACCAGGTCAAAATCAAGTGTGTGGGTGGAATTGACATTAGTTGCCTTGGAGAGCAGATGGCCATTAGATAATTGAGTGAATCTTCACCAAGATAATTTAATGAGCATGTCTATGAAAATTTCCATGGTTAATTACTCCACATTTAGCTACTTCCCTGTGAGATATCATCCTCCATTTTTAAAATTAGCTAATATAACTTAGAACCTAGAAATTGTCATGCAAATATTTTACTCTCTTTCTCAGTTATATAGTATTCAGTGATTCTTTTGATTACATAAATAGCTATTTATTGTTCCATTTGCCAACTTTGTTCTAATTTGTTCTGTTGACTGTTTTAAGGTTTGTTTTTTGATGGGACAACAGAAAATCTGTGGTAATCCAAAGATGAAAATATGTTAACTCTCCCAAATTAAACTATTGAGCAGTTTTTGTGCTGTGAAACAACCTGCGGGCGGGGGAGAAAAAGAGAATCACAAATTGGTTTCCTGTGTGGGAGAAATGAGAATAATTCTTTTGTAGTGTTCTATTAATGCTCAATTGATCAAGAATACAATTATAACATTTCTACTGGTCAGTAAGATAATGACAAATAGATGTTTCATTGTGACAGGTAAGAATGACATGCCCTACCGCCAGTGGTGGGATTCAAAAAATTTTTACTACCGGTTCTGTGGGTGTGGCTTGGTGGGCATGGCAGGGGAAAGATACTATAAAATCTCCATTCGCTCCCCACTCCAGGGGAAGGATACTGGAAAGTCCCATTCCCTCCCCACCCCACTAACCTGCTTTCCAGCTCTGTTCTCCTGTGCAGGGCAACAAAAGAAGACCCAGCCGATCAGGTGGAACTCAGGAGGCAAAGAATAGATGGGGGCACAGAGCCAGTCAGGGGTGGTATTTGCCAATTTTCTAAACTACTTAAACTTTCCGCTACTGGTTCTCCAGAACTGGTCAAAACCCGCCGAATACCACCTCTGCCTACCACCAATATATCGATCAAAAATCCACTTTTTTTACTCATCCAAAATTAGGGGTAAAGGTGCCCATGTTTACATGCTTGATATTTTGTGTATCTATAGTCCATCTACGCTAGTGCACCTGAAAGCAGCAATTTGTTTTTTATTTGTTTATTAAAGATATATTCTTTCCCTCTGAGTGGCTTACAAGATAATATTAAAATGGCAAATATTAAGGAAAAAAATCAGCTAAGGAAGAACGAATGTACAATGGGGTGGTAATGGCATCTTTAATCCACAAACCAGCTGTAGTAGAGGAGGCCTTTCCTACCATTCCCAAGTTATTCCTGATGCTTTACAATTCTGGAAGTTGAAATAATTCTTTTTTAAAGGGTGGCAGGTAGAAGAATGTGAGTTGTCTGATTCGATCCTCAATGTTTTTATACCGCATTTCATTCAAAAGGTGGCATTGCACTCAGTGACTTGGGTCCTTGACTTACAACCATTCATTTAGTGATTGTTCAAAGTTACAACAGCACTGAAAAAAGTGACTTACGACTAACTTTGATGGGTCCTTGATGTTCTCTTGCTTGTTTTCTTACAGACATTTCATTACCCAAACTAGGTAACATTTTCCTCTTATAATGTTACCTAGTTTGGGTAATAGTTTGCAAGAAAACAAGCAGGCCCAGAGAGCATCAAGGACCCCTCAGCATGAACTACAAATAGTCTCCCTTATTAGTACTTATGACTGTTTTTCACGCTTATGGCCATTGCAGCATCTCCATGGTTACATGATTAATATTCAGATGCTTAGCAACGATTCATATTTGTGACGGTTGCAGTGTCTTGGGGTCAAGTGATCCCCTTTTGCAGCCTTCTGACAAGCGAAGTCAATGGGGAAACCAGATTTACTTAACACTCATGTTGCTAATTTGACAACTGTAACGATTTGCTTAACAACTGTGGCAAGAAAAGTTGTAAAGTGGAGCAAAAAAACCCCACTTAGCAACACAGATTTTGAGCTCAACTGTGGTCAAAAGCCGAGGGCTATTTCTATAGTGATCGAGCCACACATATTTGCATCTACATTACAGAATATACCAGAAAAACTGTTGCCTGCTCATGGTAAGGCCCATGTTTGCAATCCATGATCCGGAAAGCATTTGAAAAACAGCTTTGCTATTCGAAGTGAAGAATTATGTTAATAAGACATCCTTTCTACAAAAATGAAAGAACAGCCCAGCTTTGCCTCAGTCTGCTGTTGCCAAAGCAATTAAATCTTTTACGGTGTTGAATTTCTTTGTGGACTGCAGGCACCACATTCAACAAGGGAAGGCAGGGCCATGGCTCCAACATTTGACGTGATAATTGCCCGGAAAAGCAACCTAGAAATAGAATCCAAAACTCCAACCTCGTTTTCTGGGAGAAGAAACCAGCTGCCACCTGGATTTATTGCAGCCTGTCCATGAGAAGACCTTGGGTTGCCAAGGCTTTTTTTTTCCCTGGGCAATGTGAATTTATGAGTTTGAAAGCTGGTCATCCAGAAGCTACTAGCACTGAAAAAAAATTAGTTTAGTTCACCTTTGAAGGCAGACTGATCTGATCAACATATTTCTAAGTTGGATTATTCCTCAAAGTTCACCCTTCCTCAGATTTTGCAATGCCTTCTTTCACTGATACACATACATAGAGTTGGGTGTCCTTCTGGACTTTCAGCTGAAAGAGAAAGTGGCAGCAGTGGCCAGGAAGAACCTTTGCACAGATTCATTTGTGCATCAGTTGCATTCTTTCTTTGATAAGGAGAACTTTCAGGCAGTCCCTCAAACTCAATCCAGCCCCTTCACAATTGGACAATTGCAATGTACTCTAATTGGGCTGTCCTTGTTAGGAATTGAGCAAAAAGGATTAAAACTAGGTATCCTCTGGAAATGATCAGTTGTATGGATTTTGGCTCAATATCTGATTAGCTTACATCCAATTACAGCTTAATGAAGCATAAAGAAGATATCACCAACTGTTAAGAACTAATTCTAAAAGACCCAGCAAAAGGGACAATACCAGGAGACTGAAAAGCTTGTAACATGCTTGCCTATACAGTTTACTTATTAAATTCTTAATTACTCATAGGATAATAGTGGACAATGTACAAGATTATTTATAAAAAAATAACATCTTTCCAGTGTAAGCCAAAGGAAATAAAAGAAAAGTAGAAGTAGAAAGATAAACTTCCGGTTAGTAAAACAGTTTTGGAGAATTGCTAAAGCTGGAAAACAAATTTGCACAAAGTCTAATTGGTTATGAAAAGCATTTGATTCATTATCACATACTTGTATCATCAAATATTTGAAAGCAATATATTTAAGAAAAACATTAGAATGCTTACAGAAAAAAAATAACATAAGTAGCAGAAGATAGAATTAATGGTTGGAAATGAAAAATGTGGGCTTGACAATCTTAGGAGAGGCATCTTTCAGGGTGACTCATTATCACCCTTATCATTTCTCATTGCTATGATTCCCCTTTCAGTGATTTTGAATAATACAAAAATTTAACAACAAAAATTCACAGTTGCTTTATAAAGATGATCTGAAGTTTTATAGAAAGTCAGAAACTGAAACCCAGTCATTGACAAATACCAGAAGAATTTTTAGCACAGATATAGCAATAGAATTTGGCCTAGAGATATTGGAGTAAAATCATACAATCAGTAATGTAATTAAAATATCAAATGGCCAAACCATCAAGAACAATCAGGACAAAACTACAAGTATCTGGGCATTTTACAGTTGGATAACATTAAGCATGGACATTTTAAAAATATGATTAATAAAGGATAGATCCAAAAAACTGCTAAAGACAAAATTGAATGGCGAAAGCACCATCAAACTCTCATATCTGTGGGCCATACCTATGGTTCAAAGCATTGGTGGAATGATTAACTGGACACAAGCTGAACTAAGCAGTTTGGATTGAAAAACAAGTTAATGTTCCTATTCACTATTAATATTAAGTTAATATTCACTATTTGTTACAAACTGTACTGATATTACTAGATTATATCTGTGTGGAGAAATGGAGGTGAAGTCAAGCAAACTGTTGAAGATGGAACATAAGCAATGGCCAAAATGCTTAATAGGACATGCAATGGATTTAATGAATGATAATATCCATTTGGCTGACATAACAATAGTATGGGCTCATTCCTTCAATGAATATGGTCTGAAAGAGGAGCAGTCTAAAAGGATAAACATCAATGCAATTTAAAAATTGCAACTTTCTGAACGTGCCGGAAACAAAAAACTGGAATATTGAAATAAAATAATAAAAACACAAACAGAATGCTAGCAAGGAAAAGCATTACACAGTTAGCTTCTACAAAAGATTGAGGGGAAAGTGGATAATGATAAAACCTGGGAATGATTTACATCTGGAACATTTAAAAAAAGAAACCAAAAGTGATGTGGGCTGCTCAAGAGTGAATTATTTGAAATAATGTAATCAGGTCTAGAATTAAAACATTATGACATAATTTAAAGTGGAGATTATATGAGGAAGCAGAAGAGACATTAGATCAAATACATTTTAAAGATTGTATAAACTGATCATAAAATTAACACAGCAGTCAAAGGGATTTACTGGAACACCTGTATAAAATAACCATGTGCCAGTAATGAAAAATGGATGGGAACATAGAGTTGAACAAGTAATTGGCAATGAGTAAGTTAAAATACTGTGAGATTTTCAAATGCCAACAGATAAAGTCTTGTCTATCATATCATATCAGATTTAAGTGTGGTTGAAAGAAGAAAATATGGATAATTGATGTAGCAATATTAAGAGATAGAAGAGAAGAAAAAGAATAGAAGATAACCCAGTATCAAAAACTGAAAATTGAAGTTGAAAGATTATAGTGTTTATTACTATATAGTGTTTAGTACTATATCAAAAACATATTTGATGGAACTTAGAAAATTTTGTGCATTTCCATTTGTCAATTTTCAAATATTATACTACTTGGATCCACATATACTACTACACTGATACATGCAGCATCCTGGGAACTTGATGTGTATGAAAGCCAATACCAGCTAAAGAACTGGCAGCTATCATTTCATATCCCTTAGGTGTGTTTATCATCAATATTTCCCCTCTGTTTTCATCAATAAATAGGACATGCAATGGATTTAATGAATGATAATATCCACTTGGCTGACATAACAATAGTATGGGCCCATTCCTTCAATGAATATGGTCTGAAAGAGGAGCAGTCTAAAAACCTGCCTCCATGGAGCATTAATGATATTGATCAAATAATGGGAGAACTATGTTTTTTATCACAGTAATACTAAGAGGAAAATTTTGATATTTATATCACAGGCATTTCATTCAAAAAATGCATCTCTTTTCACTCCTCCAAGAACTAAGTTCTCCTGAGGAGACAGGCAATACCAATTTAGGGGAGGAAACATGAGTTTGATCCACTGATTTCTACCCATTTAAGACAAGATTAAATTCAAGATTTAATTAAATAAAAGCTTTCCAATTTTGTATTGTTACCTTAGCCTTAGCAGGGAAATCTAACCTTGACTGAGGCAATCTTATTTCCATCCTAAGATAAGCAGGAAAAGTATTTGAGGGTGGCCCTGAATCTTCTATAAGAAATTATTCTAGATCAATTCCAACTGAGCACTTATCCAGTCATGAGATCTGAACCTCAAATTTCTGAGCTATGAGTGTGAAATAAGTTACTACAAGTATTAATAATTGCCATCCTATAGAGTAGAACTTCAGATAAACCCTGAATGTTGGTTGGTTGATTGCTAAAATGATATTTGGTTGCTAAAATTCCAACCTACGGACTGATGAAAAAAAACTACTTAAGTATTAAAAGGAAAGGCATTGTTCTATATCATGGGTATTAATTGAGTTTCTATTTTAATGTTTCTTCTGCCAAAGGCTACTGCCTTTGTTTTATCATGGTTCATCCTTAATTTATCACTTTTACAATAATTGGTCAATTTGATTAAAAAATATATCAGTGCAGAATATAAGATCCACATCACTGGCATACATTAGGATTGAGATCTTATGTCCATTCAGGGAAGGGGAGAAAAAATGTGATAATTTTTTAGCCACTACAATGTCAAAATAAATATTAAATTAAATATTAAATCCTAATTAGCACCTTGCTCCAGTGACACAGGATCTGGTAAAAATTCTTAATTTGTCTGTAATGTCAACATGCAGCTTGATTATTGACCAGAGTGAGAGGCAGTTATCAATTGAGAGGCAACTTGATACAGTGGTTAAGATAGAAGGCTGGACCTAGGAGACCATAAATTCTCTTCTCTCCTAAGGCATGAAGGCTCTCCTGGGCGACTTTGTCTCAGCTATTCTCATTCACAAAACCACACACACAAAATCTATCAATATCCTTTGACCTTTCTTCCATAATCGAGAAATATCAATTGAATCAAGGGGAGAAATGAAATCAATAAATGCCATATAAAGTTTTTTTAATCCAATGTTTGAATTAAGACCTTCAGAATAACATAGCCCTTGATTTTTATGTAGCCTTTATGAAATCCTGCCTGTTCTAAATGTAAAATGTTCATCATTTCCTCTCAACCTTTCAATTTATTCAGGCGATGCTGAACTTAAAGAAATTGAATGGATGGATATTGGAAGATTCTTTCCTATTGCCCTTTGTAAAAAAAATAGCATATACTAAGAAACTCATGAGCCAATCAAAATATATGGTGTTAGTCCTCCACAAAAGCTCCTGTCTTCATCTTTTTTTTTAGAAGGTAGATAATGTTGAAGGAAAACAAGTCTCCAATGGAAGGTCATTCTACAGTCCAGCCCACCTTAAAGCAGAACCTAACTGCTTTGTTTGCATCCCCATCCCACCATCTCCCAGAATAGAGGACAAAATCTTCTCCTAGCATGATCAAAACGGTTAAGGTGACTCAAGTGGGAATATGTGTTCTTGCAGATAATTAGACATAAGCTGTAAAAGGGCTTTATAACATTGTGGAGTATATGAAATCATAAAAATGGCACCTCTCTGAACATGCAAAGATACCTTTATTAATTTCTTACACTGCCTTGCTTCAGGTTTTCAGACCTGAGACTGGGGTTCCTAAGTCGCTATTGCTGATAATCACTGTGAGAAAAGACAAACCAAGCCTTTCTCAGAAAAGGCCCTTCAGAGGCCCAATTGGCCAGGCAAAACCTCTTCAGGAGGCAACACTGATTTTAGACTTAATTACTTCCCAGATTATAAATTTAGACATGAGCTGAATTAGGAAATACAGTTGGCAGCATGCATTTCCTTAAAACAAAAACAGAAATCTAATCTAGTCATCTCTTGACATGTTAGTCTTTTAACTTGGCTGTTTCCGTGATCTGTTAGTTTTTCAGGTGTAGTGAAAATGAAGTGGGTTGCACAGGAGAATATTTCAAAATGTGAATCTCAATTTATAACCTGAAATTATATGTCGGTAAGGAGAATGAGATCAAACTTCATCAAACCTGTCTATATATTTGCAAAATGGGACACAGAAAGCAATTCCAGTAAGTGAGACTAGCATGGCAGATGTTCAGTATAATTGCACTATAAGCTTTATTTTCTTAAACTTCTGATTAGAATACAATTATTGCTGCTGTTGTTGCTCACAAAGCTCAGCTCCTTTATACATGTAGACTTCACTGTACTTCTATGGTTTTGCAGAAAATAAACAATTCCAATTATCGGAATAATTAACCATATTAAGTGATAAATTACTTCCAGGAACCCAGCCATTTCTGATATGAGACTAATGTAAATCTCTTATCAAGTATGGGTATATTGATCCTCAGAGTTCAGTTGATGTTTTGCTGCTGTCTTTCAATGAGTATTTAGAATCAGAATTTTAAGATGCTTTCTCCTGCCTTCCAGCATGTTCAACTGCCTATACATAAAATTGGACTCTCCCTTAGTAGTGAGTTACTACTACTTAGTTACATCCCAGAGTTTTAAAAGAGATGGCAGAAGCCATCTCAGAAACACTGCACCATATCTTTCAAAAATCCTGGAGCACCAGGGAACTACCAAAGGACTGGAAAAGAGCTGATGTGGTTCCCATCTTCAAAAAAGGAAAGAAAAACAGACCAAGGAAACTATAGACCAATCAGCCTAACATCAATACCCAGGAAGATACTGGAAAAGATAATAAAAAAACAGATCTGCCAACATCTAGAAACAAGTAAAGTAATAACTAGCAGTCAGCAGGGGTTTGTTAAAAACAGATCATGCCAAACCAATCTTATTTCATTCTTCAACACAGTGATTAAATTAGTAGACCAGAAAAATACTGTGGACATAATATATTTAGATTTCAGCAAGGCATTTGACAAAGTAGACCGCAACCTACTTCTTAGTAAGATAGAAAAAAAGTGGAATAGATAGCATCACCATTAGTTGGACTCGCAACTGGCTGACAAACTGTACTCAGTGAGTATCCTTAATGGGACTAAGTCTAAATGGAGGGAAGTAAGCAGTGGGGTGCCACAAGGTTCGGTCTTAGGTCCAGTACTCTTCAATATCTTCATTAATGACTTAGATGAGGGAATAGAAGGGGAACTTACCAAATTTGCAGATGATACTAAGCTGGCAGGAATAGCTAGCACCCAAGAAGATAGGCTCAAGATCCAGATGGATCTTGACAGACTAGAATACTGGGCCATATCTAATAAAATGAAATTCAGTATAGAGAAAAGTAAAGTCCTACACTTAGTCAAGAAAAACCAAAAGTACACATATAGACTGGGTAAAACCAGGCTCAATAGCAGTAACAGTGAGAGGGATCTTGGAGTCTTAGAAGACAACCAGCTAAATATGAGCCAGCAGTGTGCAGCAGCAGCCAAAAAGCTAATGCAATCCTAAATTGGATTAACAGAGGTGTTAAGTATGGTTGGTGGGTTCCATTGAGGCACGAGGCTAAAGTAGAGAACAACAGCTCTTTATTAAGGAGGCAGATTCTGAGATGACCAGCCCAGCCGTGGCAGCCCCTTTTATAGAGCTGGCTGTGGCTAGGCAGCCTATGACAGTCTTTTGAGCTTGCCGCGCGTGGTTTTACCCAATCGCGGCAAGCCTCATACGAACCAATCAGGAGTGCTTTATATCGTCCAATCATGGCCCGGCTCTTCCGGACCAATAGGAACTCAGGTCTACAAGCCTGCTAGTATGGAACACCCCTCCCCTCTTGGTTCCATCCAAGGGGCGGGGTAACATAGTTACGCAAGTAGGCAGGTCTTCGTACCTGCCTATTTGACTTGCACAGTTCATAATGTCTCTGGTCGTCATCGTGTTCGGACAGGGTCCGCGTCGCTCTCAAGCTTCTTGATGGAACCGCCTGGAAGGGTGAGCCAGGCCTATAGCTACGACTCCCGCCTGGTGACTCCGGGTTGGTTGAGTCATTAGTTCTGCTGCTCCCGCCCAGGCTCTCTGGGCTGGTAGAGCTTGTCCGGCTGCTGCTTCCAGGCGAAGTACCCGTCTGCCACGGTTCTCTGCTGGCTGGTAAGTATTGTTGGTTTGATGCATTTAATGTGTGTGGGGGGGGTGTTCTGCTTGCACAGGTGTCAATTCTTTTTCAGAGATTGAGGTTTCCCCCCCACCCTCTGATTCCTTGGTTAGAGTCTGTGAGGGGAAAGGTGGCAAGCCTGGACCTAAGCTGGTCGATATGTTGTTTCCAACACCTACCATTGGTGGTTTCGAGGCAGTAGGAGCGAGGGCCCGTGATTTGGGTGATTTTGGCAGGGAGCCATAGTGGGTTCCCTGTAAAGTTTTTGGCAAAGACAGCGTCACCTATGTTGAAGGCGCAGTGCTTGCTGCTGGAACCGAGGGGTTTCTCCGGGGTGTAAGCAGGGTGCAGGCGATCCAGAGGTGACTGGAGTCTTCTGCCCATCAGCAATTCTGCTGGGCTTTTGTTTGTAGTGCTCTTTGGTGTGATGTGTCGTAATAGGAGCATTTTGGTGACTTTCTCATGGATGTTGCCATGCTCCATTTTTTGAAGAGTTTTTTTTGTAAATTGGACCATGCGTTCAGCTCTGCCATTCACCGCCGGTGAGCTGGCGATGTCAATGCGTGTTGGATGCCGCGATCTGCCAAGTATTGCTCAAAAGCCAATGCGGTAAACTGGGGTCCATTGTCAGATACTATCACATCTGGCAGACCATGCATGGCAAAAAGTTTATTTAATTTCTTGATGACAGCTTCTGTGGTGGTAGATTTCATTTTGCTCACTTCGAGCCAATTCAAATAAGCATCAACAGTTATTAGAAAGGTACGTCCCTTGGTTGGCCCTGCAAAGTCAATATGGATGCGCGACCAAGGGCCTCTGGGTGTCTCCCATTCTAAAGGTGGGGCTTTTGGGGGAGCCAAGCGAGTCTCTTGGCATCTGTTACAAGCGGCGACCCAGGTTTCAATTTGTTTGTCCATGCCTGGCCACCAAGCATAGCTCCTGGCCAGGCTTTTCATATGTACAATGCCTGGGTGCCCCTCGTGTAGCAAGTCTAAAACTTTTTTCTGTAATGTTTCCAGTATTACCACCCGGTCTCCCCACAAAACTTTGTGAGAAGAATTCAGTTTGTCGGTTTTTAAATGGCTTAAAGAGTTAGTTTTGCTCACTGTCAGGCCAGCCCCTCTCCACCAAGCTGAGAATTCGTGCCAAGCGTTTGTCCTTCCTTGTTTCGTGGGCAATGTCTTGCACAGTCAATGGTGGCATGGATAACATTTCTATTTGCAAAATTGGTAATGTGGGTGCTGGGTCATCTTGCACGTCTGGCAAGGGGGAGTGGCTTAAAGCATTGGCGTGCGAGATAGTCTTGCCTGGGCTATGTATTAATTGGTAATTATAAGCGGCAAGAAATTCAGACCATCTTGTCATTCTAGGTGACAGGATGTGTGGAGTGGGTTTCTTACCCGCCAAGATGCCAAGCAGGGGTTTATGGTCTGTAATAATCGAAAATGTCCTATCATAAATGTATTCGTGGAATCTTTTTACTGCTGAGACGATGGCGAGGGCTTCTTTGTCCAGCTGGCTGTAATTCCTCTCCGGCTTGGCCAGGATTCTGGAAAAAAATGTAACAGGAGCCTCTGTTCCATTCAGCAAAGTATGGCTTAAGATTGAGCCAACACCGAAGGGAGATGCGTCGCAAGTAACAGTCAGTGGTAGGGTTTCGTTGTATTGCATGAGGACTGCATCTGAAGTCAAAAGGTTTTTTATTTGCTGGAAAGCCTGTTCCTCTCACTGTCCCCATATCCAGGAAGCCTTTTTGTCAAGGAGTCTATGCAAGGGTTCTGCGACAGACGCTTTCTGGGGTAGGAAAATGTTATAGAAATTAATAAGTCCAAGGAATTCTTGGAGGTCCGTTTTGTTTTTTGGTCTGGGGGCTTCTTTGATGGCTTTTAGTTTTTTGTCAGTGGGGTGAATTCCCTTTTTGTCAAGAGGTATCCAAGGAATTCAACCCTTTCGGTACATAATTGACACTTTTCTTTTTTTACTTTGAGGCCGGAGTCTTTAAGTTTTTGAAGGACTGCCCTGAGTCGTTTTTCCAATTGTTTCTTATTGGGGGCTGCTACTAAAAAGTAGTCAAAATAGGGTACGACTCCTTGAATTCCATGCAGCAGTCTTTCCATTAGGTTCTGGAAAAACCCCAGTGTGACACTGACTCCAAATTGGAGTCGGTTGCATTTAAATGCCCCTCGATGTGTCACGATAGTTTGAGCCTCAGCGGTTTCAGCATCAACCGGCAGTTGTTGATAGGCTTGTGCCAGGTCGAGCTTTGCAAAGATTCTGCCACCACCACCCCCAGTGAGCGTAGGAGATGCTGGACTACCGGCACGAGGTGGGCACTTTGCTGCAAAGCATGGTTGAGGGTGGCCTTGTAGTCTCCACAAATTCTCAGGGAGCCATCTGGTTTGATGGGGGTGACAATTGGTGTTTCCCATCGGGCATGGTCGATGGGTTCTAATACACCTTGCGCTATGAGCTTATTTAATTGCTCATCTATTTTCGGCTTGAGTGCAAATGGCACTTGGCGCGGTTTGAGGCGGATGGGAGCGATGTCAGGGCTAATATTAAAGGAAATTGGGGACCCCTTGTACTTGGCTAAGGTGTCATCGAAGACCTCTTGGAAGTCTCGTACAAGCATCGCTTCCCAGTCTTCGTCATCTGCGTGGTTGATGCCTGCCATCTCGATCCCCAGGGGTGCAAACCATTGCAAACCGAGTAGGCTGGGGCGGTCCTTATCAATGATTTGGAGTGGTAGGATGCTGGTATGGTTTTTAAAAGAAATCTTTAAGTGTCCTGTACCAGCGACTGGGATGCGGTTCCTTTGATAGTCTCTTAAAATCAGTTTCTAATCAGTTAGTTCTTCGCGGCGTATGGTGGGTATCAGGCGTTTTATGGTCCGCCAAGATACCATAGAGAGGTAGGAGCCAGAGTCTACTTCCATGGTGCATGGTTGGTTTTCGATAGTGACCTCAGCACGTATCTTCCGTGTGTCTATTGGTGAAGCATGGCCAATGATAACTGTTTGGTGCGTTTCTTCCCTTCTTGGTGCATCTATGAACTTCTTAGTTTGGCTATCCCAGCTCCATCTGCTGTAGTCGGGTGGTCCCAGTTTTTGGTGGGGGTGCCATCTAGTCTTCTCGGGCTGTTTCCTCGACGCCGGGGACTGAAATTTCTTTCATTGCGGCATACCTTGGCGATATGCCCTCGTTTCTCACAAAAATGGCAAACAGCATCAAGGAATTTGCATTTGGAATGTGGGTGATTTCCTCCATAGCCAGCACATTGGCACCTCGACTTATGACCACGCCGGTCTTGCCGTTCGCAATCTGACTGAAGTCTGTGAATTTCTTCCTCTTCTCTGTCAGAAGGGGATTCAATGTCACCATGGTGGGTGGAGGCTGCGAGTTTTTCTGTTGCAGTGATCGTCTCACCGGTTGAATGGCGGTCAGTTCCGTTTGAACGCCGCATTCGCGCCGCTGACTTACGGGTGATTTAAGCTGCGGTGGCTTCGGCTATGGCGTCGGTGAGGGAGATGTCCCCTTTGGCCATTAACCTGCTTTGAAGCGTTGGGTCTTTCAGGCCGAGGACGACCCGGTCATGCATGGCCTCGTCCAGGTTAGCAAATCCGCACAGACCCCCTAGGTCCCTCAGGTCGTCTACGAACTCACTGACGCTCTCACCCTCGGGCTGGTCTCGCTGATAGAAATCATGCCTTCAGATGAGTGTTGGCACGGCTGGAGTGTAGTGGTTCCGGAGGATGGGAGCTAAGGTGTCCCAACCCATCATCTTGACATCTGTGGGCTTCGCTAGTGCCTTAGCCATTTTAAAGACAGCAGGCCCACAATGCATTAAGAAGACTGCTCGCTTCTTGCTGCCAGTAGCATCTTTTAAGTTATTAGATTCCAAAAACATTTGGAAGCGATCAATGTAGGATCCCAGTCTTCGCTGGCTGGCTTGAATGGTGCGGGCGGTGCGGCGCTGCTGGCCATTTCGCTGGTCGTCTTAGCGCTGTTTGCCACGTGTTAATCAACCTTGTTGTCACAGAATCCCATCCTCGTCCCCAGTGTTAAGTATGGTCGGTGGGTCCCATTGAGACACGAGGCTCAAGTAGTGAACAACAGCTCTTTATTAAGGAGGCAGATTCTGAGACGACAAGCCCAGCCACGGCAGCCCCTTTTATAGAGCTGGCTGCGGCTAGGCAGCCTATGACAGTCTTTTGAGCTTGCCACGCGTGGTTTTACCCAGTCACGGCAAGCCTCATACGAACCAATCAAGAGTGCTTTATATCGTCCAATCACGGCCCGGCTCTTCCGGACCAATAGGAACAAGAGGGATACAATCAAGATCAAGGGAAGTACTAATACCACTCTATAAAGCCTTAGTAAGACCACACCTAAAGTATTGCATCCAGTTTTGTTCACCACATTATAAAAAGATGTTGAGACTCTAGAAAAAGTACAGAGAAGAGCAACCAGGATGATTAGGGGACTGGAGGCTAAAACATATGAAGAACAGTTGCAGGAACTTGGCTTGACTAGTCTAGTAAAGAGAAGGATCAGGGGAGACATGATAGCGGTCTTCCAATATTTGAGGGCTGCCACAGGGAGGAAGGAGTCAAGCTATTTTCTAAAGTGCCTGTAGGCCAGACAAGGAATAATGGATGGAAACTGAACAAGGAGAGATTTAACCTGGAAACAAGCAGAAATTTTCTGAAGGTGAGAACAATCAACCAATGGAACAGCTTGCCCTCGGAAGTTGTGGGAGCGCCATCACTTGAGACTTTCAAGAAAAGATTGGACTGTCAGAAATGGTGTAGGGCAGGCTTGTCCAACCTGCGGCCCAAGGGCCGCATGCGGCCCAGGTCACCTTGTAATGCGGCCCAGTGCCCACCCCAACCTTCGTGCCAGAGCCAGCAAGGAGGAGGACAAGCAGGCGCGAGGCAGGGCGAGGCGAGCCCCAGGCCAGGCAGCAACAGAAAAAGCAGGCGCCGTCAGAGCGCCACCTCCTGCTGTTGCCACCACCGCCATCGCCTCTGCTTCTGCCCCCCGCTGCTGCTGCTGCTTCTGCCTTCCAGTCCTGCCTCATCCAGCTGGGCCATTTGCAGGAGGAGAGGTAGGCGCGAGGCGGGTGAGCTTTCTCCCCCCCCACAGCAAAATTTGGCCGGAAAATAAACCATGATAAAAAAACCGTGATAAAAAAACTGTGATAAAAAATAAATAATTTTCAATAAATAATTAATAATAAAAACATCTCACTAACTTCATTTCCAAATAAATTTAATATGTTAACTATGTTTTCTATGGTTTTTTTGGATGATCAGGTATTGTTACTGTTATTTTATTTTATGTGCGGCCCAAACCAAATTTTCATCTTCTAATGTGGCCCAGGGAAGGTGAAAGGTTGGACACCCCTGGTGTAGGGTCTCCTGCTTGGGCAGCGGGTTGGACTAGATGACCTACAAGGTCCCTTCTAACTGTGATTATCTGTTAAATCTGTTAGTGTTCCATATTTGTTTGTCATCTTCCTTCCTTCCTTCCTTCCTTCCTTCCTTCCTTCCTTCCTTCCTTCCTTCCTTCCTTCCTTCCTTCTTTTTGATAAAATGTAGATTCAAGGTGGGCTGTTACTAAATTATTGATTTTTCCTGATGTGTTCTTTGTTTTGACTTTTTTAAAATATAAATTTGTTTTGATCATTTAAAAAAATATTTGGAAGAAACAAATGAGGTAACAAAAAATAAAATAAGATCCTATTGCATTAAGAAAGGGTCCCTCCATAAGTTCTGATTGAAAGTACGCACTCAAAGTAAGTATTTAAATTAATGATTTATACTACAAGGCTAATCCAAGATGCCTAAGAGTTAAGAGTTCTAATTTAGAAATGAAAGCATAGCTTTCAACACAGGCTCAGTTGGCTTTTATTACCTCTTACAAAGCATTATAATCTATCTGTCAATCAATTAATCAAAAACCAACCTTTCTATGAGGAAGAATGTGGTTTCATGTAAAAATATTTCTGCATTTTCTAATTTTTGTTGTTCAGGATGCATATATTTCCTATATAATGCACCTGTAATTTATGAAACTGTGGATTTTATTTACCCTGGGAGGAAATAACTTTTAAATGCTAAACCTCACAAAGCAAAGAATTATCTGCACAGTGTTGAATATAGTATTTGTGCATTTGGTAAGAGGTTTGTTCAGGATCTCAAACGAGAAGAGGAAAGTGTCCATTTTGCTTTTGTTCAGCTTTTCATTTTTTTACATTTGTAAGTTAACTGTTTTACACCCAGAGAGAGAGATTTTTCTCTCTCCAGAAGCATTTTGTCTCCAATTTTAATTTCTTTCTAATGAATATCATTTGAGGCAAATGTTCCCTTTGCTTTATATTGTTTTCTTGATTGCAAGCATGTTTATGCATTTTCCTTTAATATCTGGTTGTTGTTGTTATTTGTTGTGGTCTGTGTGGTTGTTATTTGTTTTATTATTATATATATCAGATGCTGAACTACTAAACTAACCTTGTTGTGAACATGACTCCAACTATTAGCAATCAAATTGCTGTCTTTGTTATGCTCTACTTTAAATTTAGAATATTTTCAATTCTCAACTTTAGTATTTATTTCATATTAACTCAGTTTTTTCTATGGCTTTTCTTAATTTATCTTATGTAATGTTAGAAATATCCTATTAACTTATGGATCAAATAAATGGTGTGGGTTTTTTAAGTTAATAATTTTCAAACATGACAATTATAAATAAAAAAGCCAAATACAGGTAGTTCTAGACTTACAACAGTTCATTTAGCGACTGTTCAAATTTACAGTAGCACTGAAAAAAGTGACTTATGACCATTTTTCACATTTATGACTGTTGTAAGATTCCCATGCTCAAGTCACCAATATTTGAATGCTTGGCAACTGGCTCATGTTTATGATGATTTCAGTGACCTGGGGTGTGTGTGTGTCATGTGATCAACTTTTGTGACCTTCTGACAAGCAAAGTCAATGGGGAAGACAGATTTGTATAACAACCGTATTACTAACTTAACAATTGAAATGATTCACTTAACAACTGTGTCCAGAAAGGCTTTTAAATTGGGACAAAATTCACTTAACAATTGTCTCATTTAGCAACAGAAATTTTGGGTTCCATTATGGTTGTGAGTCAAGGACTACCTATATTCAAACATTAAATAGATTTTTTGCAAAAAGTTGGATAAGTAATGAAACACCTACAGTGGAAAATTGAATGTAAAACTAGCCAAACTTGCAGACATGGCAAAACTGATCAGTTTTGGTCAGGCAATACTTGAAATGTTATATGGGCTTTTTGTTGAAAAAGAAAAGATTGAACTGGTGATTTCTGGATCTGGAAATTTTAAAAAAGCCAAAGAGCATAGAATAAGATAGTAATTATTTGATAGAAAGAAAGTAGAAGGTATAACTGTTTTTTTTAATTTCATCTTTTTTTTCTTACTTTCTCCATTTTTAAAATCTATACATATTTGCTATATTGAAAATTTCTAATTAAAACCAAACAGTTAAACATCTGATTTTTCCTATCATGACAGATCGAAGGTGGGAAATATATCATGTTTTTGGCTGCAGGAAGAAAGAAAAGCAAGTTCCAGGTAATAAACCTGCAGAAACCTTCAAAGATAACAAAAGTCCAGACAGCTATAATTATGCATTAGCTGTAGAACCGGAAAAAAAAAGAATGAAGGAAAGAAAGAGAGGAGGAAAAGAGTAAATGAAAAACCACAATAACAATTGCAAAGGCCCGAAGCCAAGTACAGAAGCTTCAGTTTAATGGAAGCCCAAGGAGGAGTTAATAACAAGACAACAGAAGACTTAACAGACAGCTTGGCGTCTGGCCTCCCACACACACTGAAGTCCTGTTCACTACTGTAAGCAGCAGCTCTGGCAGCACTTTATGAATAAAAAGACCAAGGACAAAAATCCAGACGGTGGAGAAGGACAACTGTTTCATCCAGGGGATTACCTGTCATTATGTTGCCTATTTTTCAGAGAAGGTGACCAAGCAATCTTGATCTACTTGACCTTGATCTTCATGCAGATGTTGCTTTGGCTTCAACAATAGTGCACATGGCCTTGCTAGACCTTCTGGTTTAAAGTATAAAAACATGTCCTGGGCTTAGATGATATCTTTAGCCAAGTTAGTGGAAGATCTAGTGGGTGCATCTGCTCAACATATGAAACCCCAGTTGGATTTAATTTTGATTAGGGTTTTTTTGTCTTCTCCTTCCTATGCCATCTTAATCTAGCTGAGGGTTGTCAAACTCAAGGCCTGTGGGCCGGATCCAGCCCATGGGGTGCTTAGATCTGGCCTGCAGGCCCACCCTGGAAACAGCAAAGGATCAGCCCATGGTGCCTCTGCTGGCAAAAACAGCTTTGGGAGGGTGTGAGTGTGGCCTGCCCAGGCTCTGTTTTTAGCTATGACAGCCTCCTGCAGCCCTCTGCCAGCAAAAACGGAGCTTGAGGAGGCTACATGTGATCTCCTGAAGCTCCATTTTTGTTGGCAGAGGGCTGCAGGAGGCCATCACAGCCAAAAACAGAGCCTTGATGAGTGACGTTGAGCTGGCCACCTGGCCACTCCAACAGCCTCGCCTGAGGTTAAACACAACCCTGATGCAGCCCTCAATGAAATCGAATTGAACACCCCTGATCTACCTGTTTGTTTATTAAATTTATGTGCTGGCCATTTGACTGTTGAGTGACTCTAAGTTCTGTTTACTTAATTGGTGGTTTAATTTATGGCCCAAAGGTAGAAAAATGGATTAATTTGATATTCAAATTAAAGGAACTAAGTCAACACAGGCAAGATGAGCTTCCCAATGTTTTTCTTTCTTAACACAGGGTGACTAAGAAAATTCAATTGCTGTGGTAGCTTGATGAAAGATTGCATCCTGAACACAGAGCAAAATTGGAGTGAGAAGATGCTTGCTTGAACCCCGAAGGTAGAAGATTCATAGCAAGGATGTCACAGTCCCTAAGATCATCTCTCCAATAATTGGCTAGGAGTCAATTCTTAGTAGTTATGCAGTAAGGGTCCTCTCCAAAGGTCTTAAAGATTGGTTGCAATATTTCAAATACATAATTAAAAACACTTAAAAGCGTAACTGCCCGGACAAAGCAGTAACAATTGCATTTAAAAATATTTGACAGGGGCTCCACTACATTCTTAAGTTCAGACCTGAGAACTTGCTCTTCAAACAGTAATTTTAAGTCCAGGAATTCCCCCAAGTGGTGCCATAATTGTCACGACTCCAATAAAGAACGGACTGGAGCAGAGACAGCCAGGATGTGATATGACCATATTCTTTCACTTGCTTAGTGTTACCACGTGGACGCTACAATGAATATTCGTCAAATAACTAACATCGACTTCCTGACAAGGAGTGGTGTAATAATAATGATTCATGGCTGGATGTCAAGGGGTGATGTTGTAATAATGATAAGAAATAAATGAGGGTGCATGGACTCATCGATCAGGGGAAAGGTGCAGTTACCATGTTTCTTTAATTTAAGGATGCTGGATGTTAAGCAGTGAAGCCAGACGGAAGGTGGTTATAGTAATTATGTTGTGATCCAAAGTATAACATGTATAAATACAGCTCTGGGTTGCAATGAAACCCAGAGCTGACTTTAAACATAATTTGATTGCTGTTACTTGTTGTTGTGGTGTGGAAGATGAATAAAAAACTTCACTGAAGCTACAGGAGTGAGTTGATATCGTTCACCCCCCTCAATCTCGGACGAACAGCTGACAAAGAAAGTCAGCTCTCCCCTTCACAAAGTCTAATCCCTCCGGAGGCTTCCATTCCTTTGGAATCCTAGGACTAATGAACTATGGCTGAAGGTAAAGATGGGGAAGATGAATTGCAGTTGGAGACCAGGAAGGAGGAGGAGAGCCAGTTGGAAGCTGATGGCGCTAGTGTGGTTGCAGGTAATATTCCACCCGATGAAGGAACAGGAGGTTCGGACAGAGGAACAGATGACAGTTTACAAAAGGTGATGTGACCAAAGACACAACCTGGAAGGAGGAGTGGGTTTGACTTAACAGAGGACATGGGGTTTCTTCGGAGTAAACCTCCAGGTTTCTGCACACTCTGACACCTTTGAGAAGTGGAAAGAAAGGAGAATAGGTGAAGGAGACAAATGGAGCACATCCCCATCCAGCCTTGGAGCTAGTACTCTTGAACTTCTCCGTGTAAAATTTGGGGAATTGAGCATCAGCAGCCGTGATACCAAACATCACTGCGGAAGCAGCATGGAGAACACTTCTTTTTTTAGTTCTCTGCCCCAGGATGAAAGAGACCATACCCATAGAAGAACAACACATGACTTTTCAGCTGGGTTTGATTCCTCACTTGTAGAGGCGGTGGGAGGTTCAGAGCCCAGAAGAAGAGGAGCCACACACATGACGTCTAGCGGTGAACATTCAGAGTCCTTACCTCAACATGAACCACAAGAAGAGACTTGGGGATTCCCCGGAAGGACTGGCCGCTGGGAACAGCACATGGTACAGGGTCCACCCCCACTGCAGACTTCTTTTGATGGAAATCCCGATCGTATAGCTTTATTTCTCAGCCAAGTAGTAAATCATTTGGAATTATATGCAACATATTACCCCTCCCAATGGTCAATGATAGTAGCAATTACTGGGGTGTTAACCGGAGATGCAGCAGACTGGGTGGCAGAGCTGAATATTGCCCATGCTAGAGAATTGATCGATGTAGGATTATTCTTGGATTCGCTTTGTAATCAATTTGAGGATAAGTCTGGAGTACAGCAGACTGAGGAAGCAATAATGACATTAAAACAGAATGGAAGACCAGCTATTGAATACGTCAGGGAGTTCAGACGATTGGCTGGGAAACTGAGAACTTGGCCAGACATCTATTGATTAGAGAATTCAGGGCCAGTTTAGATAGAGGATTATGACAGGCTAGTCTCTACAGGGCTGTGCCCCAATGAATAACAGACCGGTATAAAACTGTTGTTGAACTAGACGTAGGGTTGAAGGAATTTAGAGAGAAATCCAAAGGTCCACGAAGGACTGGTCCGGTTGGAACTAATGTGGGAATAGGAAGGGGTGTACAAGGAATTGTGACCAACAATACCAGGGGTCATTTAAATCTAAGGTGTCTTCATTGTAACATATTAGGACATAGGGCATTTGAATGCCCTACGATAGATACAGGATGTATGAAACAAACAGCGAGGGGTCATTCTGGAAATGTTTCACAAATTGGATATAGTGGCAGGGGAGTTAGTGGTCATGAAAAATCACAGGGTGTCACACAACAAAAACCATCTGTAGCTCCGGCCTCATGAGAGATGAAGCAATACAGTGAACTGCGGCAGCTGAGAGTTGTGTCGGGACTGTATGATAGCGGTGATGACAGCCAAGAAGACACCATGGTAAGCATTCCTGTTAGACCATTTATTAGATAATGTAGGGATTAGAGGTCGATATGGAGCATTGATAGATACTGGAAGTACCAGATGTCTAATCAGTCAATGTGTGGTAGATGAACTGCATGTACCATTAGAACCCCTTCTTACCCCCATGAAGTTCGAGCAGGTTGATGGGTCATTGTTAGGGGGAGTGCCGGCTCTGAAAGACTGTTCCTATTCGATTAGAAATTGGAACCCATTGGGAACGATTAAGATTCATTGTAGTATCGGAAATGCGAGAGGCAGTTATTTTAGGTTTAGTATGGTTAGATCATTGGAAACCCACCATTTGGTGAGAAGGTGGTTTTATATGGCTGAGACTTACTATAGGACCAGAACTGCCACAACAAGAACCAGAAGTACAACAGCAGAGTTTAAGGGTGGAGCCCATTAGTTTACTAGATGAACATAATAGTTCCTCTTTTCCATCAGTATATCAGGATTTGGTGGAAGTATTTAGTGAGACAAAGTGTGAGATTCTACCACCACATCACCCAATGGATTGTGCTATCAAACTGATTCCAGGGGCAAAATTGCCAAAACCCCGAATGTATGCAATGACACCGAAAGAAATGACAGAAATGTGGAACTTTCTGGACAAGAATTTAGCTCAGGGATTTATTAAAGCCAGACAATTGCAAATAGCTGCCCCTGTACTATTCTGAGAAAAAAAAGATGGTGGCCTACATTTGTGTGTTGATTTTAGAGAACTTAACGCGGTCTGCATCAATAACCTGTACCCGTTACCATTAATCAGTGAGTTCTTGGCTACCCTATCAACTGGACATTTCTATACTAAATTAGACTTGCATGAGGCATATTATCAAGTGAGAGTAAGACCTGAAGATGAATGGAAAACAACATTCAATTGTCCCCTTGGAAGCTATCAATTCCGAGTAATGCCTTTTGGATTACAAGGGGGCCCCACAGTGTTCATGAAACTTATTAATGGTGTACTACAGGAACATTTATACCATGGGGTGCTAGTATATTTGGTGATATACTTATTTACATAAAAACTATGGAAGAACACATCCAATTGGTGAGGAGTGTATTAACTAAATTATTGAATGCCAAATTATATATCAAATTATCCAAGTGTGAGTTCCATTATACGAAACTAGACTACCTGGGATCTGAATCTCTAATGCAGGATTGGAGATGGATCCCATGAAGGTAAAAACTGTAATGGAATGGAAAATCCCACAAACAAGAAGACAGGTACAAAGTTTTTTGGACTTTGCAAACTTTTATTGACAATTTATACCTAAATTTGCCCACATTGCACTGCCATTAACCGAGTTGCTAAAAACAAAGAAACAAGCAGAAAAACCAAAGCCAAATCAACCAGTTAAATGGTCGTACCAATGTCAACAGGCCTTTGAAACATTGAAATCGTTATTCTCTCAAGCAGCTATTTTGTGACATCCTGATCCAACGAAGAAACACATTGTGCAGGAGGACACAAGTGATGTAGCTATAGGGCCTATCCTGTTACAGGAAAATGAAACCAGAGCACTACAGCCATTTGCATATACATCAAGGAAGTTTACTACTACAGAGAGAGGCTGGGCGATATGGGAGAAGGAGGCCGTCACCGTAAAATAGGCACTATGTACTTGGAGGCATTTCCTGGAAGAGGCACAGGAGGTTTTTGAAGTGTGGACGGATCACCGAAATTTGGAAGCATTACAAAAACCAAGACGATTGTCTCCTAAGCAGGTCAGGTGGGCTCTGTACTTTAATTCAGGGGTCCCCAACCACTGGTCCGGGGACCGGTACTGGTCCGTGGAACAATTTCTACTGGGCAGCCGGTTTGCTGGGCGCCGCCATCTTGTTTTGATGAAAAAGTGCTGCCGGTGAGCTTTTCTGGGTAGAAAGCGGCGTTTGGGTGCTGAAAGAATCCTCGCGCCTTAGTTTCATCGGGGGGTGGTGGCTTCAAACAAAACTAAGGCGCGAGGATTCTTTCAGCACACATGGCAAGGTGAGCTGAGTGACCGTCCCGAAGCCGTTGCGAAGCCCATCGATACAGGTACAAAGCAGGAGTTGAAGGTGGCGGGGAGAAGCGGGGGACAGCTGGCTGGCCGGTCGCTCGGCTCGCCTTGCCATGCATGCTGATGCTGGTACCGGGCCGCGGATGATTTTGTGATGCTGGTACCGGGCCACGGCACAAAAAAGGTTGGGGACCACTGCTTTAATTGATTTAATTTCAAATTAAAGTATGTACTGAAAGGACAAAATTTCATGGCGGATGCCTTGTCCCGGTTGCCCCAATATCAATCAACATGAGATATTACTGTTCAATCCCTAACTGTTGATAACTCATCTAAAAATGTTGGTCAAGTGACTCGTTTAAAGAAAACAACCTATGACACAATACGAAATGCTACTACACAAGATGCTTGGCTGAAAAAAAAAATCCCATTTGTGTTCATTTAAAGATGGCATAGCTTGGAGAGGTAATAGAGTGTACGTGCCAGCCAAGTGTAGAGACGAAATACTTATGAATTGTCATGATGTAAAACAGGCAGGACATTTCGGATTTTTAAAGACATTACATCTAACCCGTTGTCAGTTTTGGTGGCCCAAAATGAGGGTTGATGTCAAATAGTATGTAAAGACATGCCATGTATGCACAACATCTAAGCCTAGAGTAGGCAAACCAATGGGACTATTGCAGACAGTATCAGAGCCAACACGTCCATGGCAAGATATAGCCATGGATTTTATTGTTGAATTGCCAAACAGCAAGGGATACACGGTAATATGGACCATAATTGACTTATTTTCAAAACAGGTGCATTTTGTCCCCTGTAAAGGCCTACCATCAGCAGAACAATTGGCAGATATGTTTGTGACACAAGTGTATAGATTACATGGGGCGCCCAGAAGAATAATATCTGACAGGGGGATGCAGTTCATGGTGCGATTTTGGAGGCTGTTCCTCACTTTGATGGGGACTCAGCTCAGCATACCACCCAAATACAAACGAAACCACAGAAAGAGCAAATGCCATGGTCGAACGATATTTAAAATCATATATTCACATCAACAAAGAGAATGGGTAGATTTATTACCGTTTGCTGAAATTGCTTACAACAACACCCTGCATAGCAGTACCGGGTATAGTCCATTTTATATAGTACATGGTATGGAATTCAGCCCAAGTTTGGAATTAATCTGCCAAGGGGAAGACCTACCTGGTGTTAAAAAACGGACAGAAAAAATACAAGGATGTTGGAATAACATACAAAAAGCATTAGAAAAAGCTTCCAGAGAATATAAAATTCAAACAAACAAAAAATGGAAGAATATTAAACCCTTCCAGATGGGAGATAAAGTGTATCTTCCTACCAAATATATCAAATTAAAATTGAACAGCCGAAAACTGGGTCCAAAATATTTAGGCCCTTTTGATATAGTAAGAGTCATTAACCCCATGACAGTTAAACTCAAATTACCATCATGGCTAGGGTGGATTCATCCCGTTTTTCATACAAATTTACTTAAAACAAGTATCCCTAGAAATGAGATACCTATGAAACCAGTACATAGAGAACCAGAACAATCTGAAATATATAGAATACTAGATTCTAGAATACAAAGACATACTAGATTCTAGAATACGAAGACATACTATTCAATACCTCGTACAATGGAAAGGGTATCCCAAATCAGAGGCATCCTGGGTGAATGAGTTGGATATGTATGCAGATAGATTGAGGAAAAAATTCCACAGCCGACATCCTGATAAGCCAGGGGCCGATGTATAACCTCTATACACCATTATCCCTTTTGTCTAATGTTTTCTTGTATTCTAGGCAGAATCTTGGTAGAGGGAGCCGCTCTGTCATGACTCCAATAAAGAATGGACTGGAGTTGAGACAGCCAGGATGTGATATGACCATATTCTTTCACTTGCCTAGTGTGGACACGATAATGAATATTCATCAAATAAGTAACATCGGCTTCCTGATAAGGAGTGGTGTAATAATAATGATTCATGGCTGGATGTCAAGGGGGTGATGTTGTTTTTATGGTAAGAAACAAATGAGGGTACATGGACTTATCGAGCATGGGAAAGGTGCAGTTACCATGTTTCTTTAATTTAAGGATGCCGGATGCTAGGCAGTGAAGCTAGACGGAAGGTGGTTATAGTAATTATGTTGTGATCCAAAGTATAACATGTATAAATACAGCTCTGGGTTGCAACGAAACATAATTTGATCACTGTTACTTGTTGTTGTGGTGTGGAAGATGAATAAAAAACTTCACTGAAGCTACAGGAGTGAGTTGATATCTTATTGTTCACCCCCTCAATCTCGGATGAACAGCTGACAATGATCTCAAATAGTGAAGTCCAATCCTACCAAGACCAAAGGTAGAGAAATTCCCAATCTAGAGGCCAAACAGTTGCATTCACTCTATCTTGTCAGGACTTAGTCCAAATCTGATCCTCCTCATCATATCTGGAAAGTTTCTAGAAACGGGGTAATTGTATAGTTTAGTTTCATCTGCATATTGGTCAACCCCAAATTTACAGATGACCTTCGCTCTGATGTTTCATGTAGATCTTAAACAAGAGGTGTTAGAGCATCAATGCCCCACAAGTGGAGGGTTGTGGATGTGATCTCTCTCCTTCTAACAGTACTGATTGGGATTGGCCTCTGAGAAAAGAGGCAAACATGGAGGCACAATGTGTTTGTTCCAAACCTCCACAGATGGTCATAAAAGATACCATGGGTTCACAGGATTAAAAAAAATTCATTGAGAAATCAAGAAGCACTTCCATCTAGTTTTGCCAAATGCCATCAATAAATGCAACCAATGATGTCTCTGTATTACATCCTGGCCTTCAAACCCAGCTGGAATGGTCCACATAATCTGCTTCCTCCAAAATTTTCTGCAACTTCTATCCAGCCACCTTCACAATTACCTTTCCCACAAAGGGAAGTTTAGAAATTGGTTAACTCTCCAGAATGAAGAGGTCCAGGAAGTTCCTGAGAAGGTGTACACCACAGCCTCCTTTAAAGCCACAAGGACAGCACCCCGCCTCCCCCCGTCATGCCACACACACACACACACACACACACACACACACACACACACACACACAGATCACCTCCTGGGCTATTTTCACAAACCAGAAAGAGCCTGGGTCTAACTGACATGTGGCCAAACTTTAGAAGGCCATATAATTACTATCTCTGGACATTGACTATGGAAGGAGATATACAAGAAGATACACAGAAGGAAAAGAGTGAACAACCTTTCTCAGCAGTAAATTTTAGAATTACTGGACTTCAATTCCAGTGATTCCCAGCTATGCTGGCCATGGATGATGGGAATCAGGCTGGGGAAAGCTTTAGCTTTAGCTTTCAAGTTATTCTTCACCACTTATTTCTCATTCTAATCTTTCTTTGATAATGCCTAGCAGTAATGGGGCCAGCTATTTTCTGCTAGAAGCATTTTTTCCCCCTGGACCTCTTGTTCTTCTCTTCTTGGCCTGTGTTAAGCTGACTTGGGTAGGTGGGAGTGAGTGTAATTATAGCCCACATATGGACCCTTTTGAGAAGGTGTGGATGTGTCAACAAGAAATGTGACATATTTAATCAATTATGCCAATAATTAACTCCAGCCTTCTGTGTCCATTATGACATGTAAGAGCAGTTCAAAAGGGATTTTAAAACTGTTATTTTACAATGGAGTCTATTAAAGGGATGGGGGTGCCAGAAAAGTAAAAAATGAGAAGTTGATATTTTTTTTATTTTGTTAATACGGAGCTTTTGAACCTATTGCTATTTTTCTTCTTCTAGTGCTAATTAACATCACCAGCTATGCCCTTTTATTTATATTGCTGTCAGTTATCATTAACATACTTCATTTTAATAATAAATTAAAGCAGTATTATTTTTCCCATTTTACAGTAGGGAATACTGAAGCTGAGAAAGATGGCTTACCTAGAACTATCAATGAGTTCATGCTGAAGGAAGAATATGTTCAGTGTCCTGACTTGTAAACCTTGGGACCACAATGTAGCATCAATCCTGATGGGGTTTTCTTCTAAAGCCTTTATTTTCACATAGACTGACATATTCTCACATCTTACTTCATCTGCTAAACTTGCCAACTTTCTTCAAGGACCTATATTCACTGTAGATCAAAGCAGTGGGAAAAATAATCATAAATTGGACATTTGGGGATTGGATTGGATTCCTTTTTCCTTCTTTACTTTATATGGGTTTGCTGTTGATAATTTTTTTATCTATACTTTTAATTTTAAAAAAAATATGTAAAAAATAATTTCTCACCTGTATATGTGATATATTATAGGTCTTCATCGGTCTCAGATTCCCTACCAGAGAATCTCCTGGGAATTTGAGTGTTTTGGACAGTATCTTTATTGCTCCTAGCACTACAGTTTTCTGGACACAAGAGTTCTGATGTTCCTGGGATCTGTTGCAGTCAGTCCTCCAGCTTACCAGTTACAATCCTGAGTGCTCTCTTGTTTTTCTTTCAGGCTCTGGTACTTTTTCAGCTTCTCATATACTTTCTTCCTACGTTGTTGTCACTTGGCATTACTACATCTTTCACCACAGCTGTCGTTGGTCCTTGTCTACTGCCACACTGTCTATACCTGGCAGTCCGTCTGGATCAAAAGTCTCTTAGAATCTTAGCTCTGCAACTTTCCATAAACTTCTATGGACTTGGGAAAACCTAGCTTACATGATGCAGATGTTCCTGTACATGGTGCTATTACTTGATTGTGTTATTCAGTGTAAGCTGTTCTTGCATGCATCTTACACTATGCCATCATGTGTTGGACTGTCTCCGAGACTTCTCTGCAGAATCTATACCTTAATTACTTGCTGGTTCCTTAAATGTGTAAAAGGGCCCTTTAATCATTGTGATTCCCGTAATTTCACTAGAAATCCACTCCCAGAATTCTCCAGCCACCATGAGTTTCACATATCTTACAGTTGCCAAGATTGAAAAACACGGCCTTAAATGGTTTGTAAAATTTCTCAAAGTGAAGAATTTCACAGGTTGGGTGTATCCACCAAGAACTCCCTTTCTGTTGACCTCCCTAATTGTGCCTCTGCCACAGCTAGGATGGAGTGCAGTGGAGTAGAGTGGAAATAATAGAATTAGAATTAGAATAGAATTCTTTATTGACCAAGTGTGATTTGACACAAAGGAATTTGTTTCCATTGTAGAACTTCACAGTCAAAAGGAACTCTCCATTGCAAACAGTATAATAGGAGGCTGCTTCTAAGGTAGCCTAACATTTGTCACCAACACGGAGTTTGATGAGAAAGTGATAATCATTTCAGCCTTACAGGCCTGATATGGTCTTTCCTGCAAGCAGCAATTGCTGCATTCTAGTCTACATGCAATTTCCAGATTCTACAAAAGTCATGAATAGCATACATGACAATAATCCCATCACAAAGCATATCCCACCAGGCTCAAGGTTGACTCAGCCTTCCAGCCTTTCGAGGTGGGTAAAATGAGGACCCAAATTGTTGGGGGCAATATCTGTAAACCGCTTTGAGAGGGCTGTAAAGCACTATAAAGCGGTATATAAGTCTAAGTGCTATTCCTATTGCTATATGCCATTGTGCCTGCTTTATGGCTGCTCAGGTAGTGGGCAGCTAAAGGCACTCCTGCTTGTAAATAACCTTTGAACCTCCCAATGGAAAGTTGCACCTGGCTGCATTTCAGAGTGCAGGCCTGATCCTTCATCGGAAGTCCTATTCCATCCTAAACTGCCTACATTGTTGCTAAATGCTAAAATAGAGAAGGGAGTTAAATTTGTGGAACTGAATCTGAAGTTTTCTTGTAAGGTGAAAACTTTCTGGTAAGGTGAAACACATGCTACTGCCAGAGATATCTAGGAGGAATAAATGTCTTTTGAAGTATTTTGCCAATGGACATAATGGGAATTCAAAATATCGCAGTGGAAAATAATGTTGTTCTTAAGCCATTGCCCATGACAGATAGGCATTAAAGCAAATTGGAAGAAAAATACAGGTGCTATTCAAGTAAACATTGTCAGAACCTTGTGCTTCAACCACCTTGTGAAATTATTCAGCAGCTGCAAAACACATGCCCTTCGTGCAGGATGGAGCAGGGCAGGTCTAGAAAAGCAAATAATGTCTGAGAAGGGCTTTTGAAAATGAGTAGAGTCTCTACCCCTTATTAACCCTGGTTTCTGGCTTGCAAGTGGAACTGAATTTGATCCCTAACTGTTCCCAGGTTGCCAACTCTGTCCTGCATACCCACACATAATTCATACATATGCTACCTCATGACTATTGTTCCTAGTCCCAAATTAAGCAGGAGAGTCTATGTACCCTGAGCAGTGAGCATTGACTCTTAAAAAAAAAAAATCTTAGACTTCACAAAAGTTAAAGAAACTCATCCCAGGAATCATTAAAAAAAAAAAAGAAATTTAGTTTGAAATAAACCCACCCACCCCTCTTTTAGCCCTGGAGAAGGGGGAAAAAGCTAATTTTCAGTATGTTTGGAGATTAGAAAGACTCGCTTTCTTATTTTGTAGGTCTAGTGAAGTGGTGGGATTCAGCCAGTTCTCACCAGTTCAGGAGAACTGGTTGTTAACTTTCTGAGCAGTTTAGTGAATTAGTTGTTGGAAGAAATCATTAGGGCAGAGAAGCGGTTGACAAATTATTTGAATCCCACCGCTAGTCTTGTGCAAGGGGCAAAACGTGGGGCCTAGGATAGGGAAGGAGGGTCTGGGAAAGACTCATTGAGTGCAGATCCAACCATGAGCCACATTAGGTCCAAGAAAAAGATATTCCTGATACCTTATTTAAAAAGAAATACGATCCCTTACGTCTTGAACATGCAAGACTGTTATCAAGTGATCTTTCTGTTTACACTCTCAGTCTGTGTCTCATGTACTACGTGTTGACAGGTAAGTGCAAGGCCACTTCTTGATCTTCTGAGGAGTTTTTCATTTGAACTTCATTTGGTTTAGGTATCTTTCAAAGAGAACTGTTCTGTGTTAAAAAGGACAAGTTGAATTCTTGAGCTTTGAGTCCTACGCCATAATTCCACAATTTGCACAAAGCTTTCACACCAAATAACTGGTTTTGATGCTCACATATTTGAGGTTCAAGGGATTGGGACTTCCATGCCAACAGGCATGGGTTGCTAAGCAGATAAAACATCGACTCAAAATTTTCTCTTGCAGCAATGTCTTATTGCCAACATCTTCTGGATCTGTCAAAAGAGACAATTTTGTGGGAAGAGTTATGCAAAATATTGTAAGCATGGCAGGAAAAGGTAACCCTACCTCTGACAGCATTCCCAGTCATCACTTGTGACAGCCTATCTTGGTTAATATCAGAAAATTGCTTTGTTGTTCAGGTTTCCAAAGAGTAACTGATTGACAAGGGAAATAATAAAGTTCTTTCCATAGCAGACCTACTGTAGGCTGTGCTAAGGGGAAGGCCGCAGGAGCCAACACAAATCATATTTAGTTTATTCTTCTGGAAAATTAAAAAGCTGCTGGAATGGTTTCACTTCCCTACCTTTTTAGCTTGAGTTTGAGCAAGGCAAAAAACACTCCTAAATCTGAGTGGCACACAGTTTTGTGCATTGGGATAAATAGTGAAGAATCCTTGGAGCGCACACTCACTCCATGAGAATCCCAGTTTCTTTGACTTTGTAAAATCTAAGCATTTGTTTAAAGAATAAATTTGCTCACCGCTCAGGCACATAGATTTTTCCTGCTTATGGAAATAGAGTAGAGAAGCGTGTTTATTTTATTAGCAAAGTTACATTTTCCTTCTTGGATAGCTGAAAAAAATCTAATGTATAGTATTTGAAACACAAAATAATACATCTGCCAGTCTTATGGTCTCTGAATTGCACATGAAGTCTTTATTGCTACTGAAAAGATACTGTATTCAGATTCCCTTGGTTTACTTAACTATATGAATGACTGAATGCCAAATTATGAACTAATACATTGGTTTAGTTTGTACAATACCTAAGCTATGAACTATCCAATCAGATTTGAAGTTACCAGGTTGCAGGACTCCAGGCGTGGATTAAACATGAAATATGGAATGTATTATACATAGTAAAAAGCATATCCAAAAGTGGTTCTTCCTCTTTTCTACTCTCTTTCTTTCTGTCTCCGTGTCTCTGTCTCTCTTTCTGACTGTCTCTGTGTGTGTCTGTGTATAGACACATGTGTCAAGGGGGAAGGGGTGTTGAAATTGTGATGGAGTGCATTTAAACATGCATAGAAAGCTGTATTCTCATTATAGCTTCAGTTGGAAGACTTTTATCTCCAGCTGTCATCTCCCCAATGGAGGTTACTGGAGGAAAGACAGAATCCATTTATCCATTCAATTCTATCATCTCAAGAATTTCTAACTGTTGACTTGACTTAACTAATAAATGGTCATTCTAAGCACAAGAAGTTCCCAATTTCCCTTCCCTGTAGGTGGCAAAAGTTAGAATGGGGATCTATTTTTAATTATTTAAAATATAATTACCCACCTAGGGTGATGCTTTTGTATCACCAAGAAAGGCAGGAAAAGCATCAACCCAAAAGAAGTGAAAGGAAGAGGCAAATTCAAGCAAAGTTTGCACACGTCGGTATCTACAGGTGCCAGTTTAGACAAAAATGTCACTTGGAAAGATTTTGCCTAACAAGATAAATAGAAACAGATGGCATATGCCTGTTCACTTTAAACTGTCTAAAAGAAAAGTCAAGATTCATTCTCCTCTTCTTAGGATTATTTTTGAATTGCCTTTGCAGAACATAAATTTGCATTTGACTAATATTAACATTGGTTAGTTTTTCTTTTGCTATTTAATGTATCTACACCTGGGGACTTACATTAATATATGAATTAATGTTTTGCATAAAATCTGAACATGAATTAATTTAAGATCCAGGTTCAACATGTAGTTTGACTTAATGAAAAACTAGTTTTTTTAAAAAAGCAGACAAATATTTAAACTAAAGTTGGACTTTGGGTAGCCCTTCCAATACAACAAGGAAATATAATCTTTTTAGATTGAGAACTAAATCACATCCTATTGCATTGCAATTGGAAGCATGTGTTTCAGCAATTTGCAAGTCCATAAAATGGAGCTGGGCTTTTGTTGATGGTCCATGGTCATCCAATCTGGACCAAAGTCCTGAGTGATCCATGACACTCTAGGCAAACAGAAAGAGTCTGACTTTTTCTTTAGCAATGGTGATAAATCTCATTGTATAAGACAAGTGAAGTAGCCCATCTAAGCTTGGGTTGAAACATCAAATCCACCCAGGTGTACATCAGGCTACAAGCTTTCCTCAGTCTATGGAATATGATCCAAAATAAAACTAAGCCCTTTTCCCTAATGAGTCATTTCCAATTGTGGTTGCCCAATCAGATAAAATAATGCAGACAATAGAGGAAAAGAGAGTTTCCTCAATGACTTGAAGTCCAGATTTACAAGTTGCCTGAAATTTCCAAGAGAGACTGAAGTGTCTTCTCCTTTACACTGTTTCTGTCCTCTAAAGTGGAGCTCCTACCCACCAGGGTATCATCCTGCTGCCTCCAATCTCAGCTTAGTTCTCAGCAGTACACAATTTTCAAAGTGGTAATTAAGCAGAACTGTTTTCTGTGTGGTATATTTACATATCTAGAGTACCCTAAGCTTTTTGTAAAAAAAAAAATTAAAAGAAGTCATGAAAGAAAGGGGAGAAAAAAAAGAATAAAACAAATAAGTGATGGTAGATGTATAATTAAAGGGCTATTAAGAGGCGCCTCACAGTCTCTTTGCAAGCAAGGCAGACATGCTGCGGGCAGATTTTTGCTCTGCTATTTACCACCCGCCCTTTTCTACAGCCACAAGGTGGTCCTTCAAGGGAAGGCTGGGCCAGGACGGACACTGATATATAACAGGTGGATTCAGCCTTGAGAGAAATCCAGCCTCTGACTGAGGGCAACCACGAGTTTTCAGAAGCCACAGTTCCATCTATCAGCCTCACCTTGAGCTGGCATTTTCCTACAACCTTCCTTTAGCAAATGATCCTCATTTTCATCTGCTCATCTATTGAATGGAATTTCTTAGGTAGCCAGATCTTGAGCTTTCTTGCCCCATGATGATAGTCAAGGAGAAAGCACAATAGCACTATTTTTCATCCTGGTGCTTTCAGACCTGTTAGACCAGTTCCCATTAACAGTGGAGTTAGTTTGGGATCACGGGACACATCAACACATCTGGAAGGTACTAAATTGAAATAGAGTGCCCAGAATGGATGCATATCTCTATCCCCGGTGGGTTTTAATTTATATGAAAGATAGCATGGATCACCTACCATTCATGTCTGATTTATTGTGTTGCCTCACTCCCTTCACATATATGCACCTTCTACAGGTTCATTCTGCAAGAATTCTACAGTTTTTTATTCAAATCCCCCAAACAGCTCCTCAGAAAGTAAGCACCCCCATTCGGATTCCGAGCTCATCACAGCAAGAGTCACTGGACACATATGAAGTCCAGGAAAGCAGTCCATGTGTCAAACAGGTCAGGATACACAATATGAGCAAACAAGGCATGGGACTGGGCACGTTGCTCCAGCAAGGCTTGAATCCTTGGGACAGGATTAAGTAGGTGACACTAGTGCAGCCATACATTACAGGCAAGGTTGTGTCCTCACAAATAGTCTACTGACCGGCGTCGTGTCTGTCTCCTCTATGCCATCTGCCCTTGGATGACTAACAGGCAGTGCTAACAGGCAACAACTGCTCCCAGATCTCACCTGGAGCCTCCTGACCAACTTGTTGCAGCCGTGATTCACCTAGCTCAGACACCACCTGTCACTCGTCTATCTGCTGATCTATCCAGCTGAGGCTGCTCCTTCAGGCTAGCTCTCTCCGAACCTGGATCCGGGCCATCACTCAGCTCCATGCTTTCATGCCAATTCCCTCTCAATCTCCTCCTCTTCCAAACTCACATCTGTAGAGGGATATGGGGATGGATCCATGACACTCTCCCCCCACCCTTAGGTCCCTGAGGACCAGGTTTCTGCAGTGATGGAAATATTAAACCATCTGCTTTAGTGGCCATGAACTGCTTCGGGGTCTCCTCCATGACATGTCTTCAGGGCCATAGCTCTTCCAGTCTATCAAATATTGGAGGAACCCAGCAGACTCGGGAATCCCTGATGCACATCACCTTTTATTCCAGTTTCCTTTGCACTAACAATGACTCCAGGGGGCCCCTGACACCCAAAGGGGGCTGGCCAGCATAGTGGCCACAAGATGAGACCAATGGAATACTGGGTGGGTTCACACAGGGTCAGACAATATGCCACTGAATAGATGACAGCTTCCACCAAGAAATTGACCTAGGAAGCGGTGATCCAGTTTTCAGATCACATCATATGGGTAGAGAGCCAGACACAATTGTCAACTGCTAAGGGAGGCATATCTCATTGATGTTAATCCACAAACTTTTTGACCTGCTCCAACTGCAATGCTTGGTGCACAGTGGTCAAAAGGGATGACCACTGGGCCAAAAGGGCCAAAGGAAACAAATGTGGATGAAATCTGTAGGTTGCCAAGAATGGGGACAGGACATGCATGTTGAAGCATGATGTGCATTGTTGCATGCAAACTCTGCCAGCACCAGCAGATCTACCCAGTTATCCCGCTGAAAATTCACAAAGCATCACAAATATTGCTCCTGCATGGCATTCATATGCTGTCTCTCCATCTATTTCCCTATGATGCGAGGGACACCTGCACTTGTAGCTGTCCCTAGAATGCACACCAAAACTGGGTTGTGAATTGGGTACCTCGGTCCAATACAATGCGCTCAGAGAGTCCATGCAGCTAGAAGATATGGCACACAAACAACTGCACCATCGCCTTTGGGTAGGCCCATGCATGGCACAAAATTGGCCATCTTGGTGAGCATGTCCATCACCACCATCCCCATGACTTCAGGAGGTAGTGTTGAAATCCATTGATATGCTTCCTCAAGGCCTTTCTGCCATGGGCAATGGCATAAACAGTCCTCATGGGGAGCCTGGCTTGTTCTTTACTTGATGGCACTTAATATTCTTAAGTCACTTAATATTCCATGTTATGACAGATCCACAGCCATGTGTGTGAATGTGGTGGCTGGGCCTTACTGTGCTGCCCTGTTCCCCTCACACACACTCACATACAGCAAAAGTTCTGCAGGGTTTATTCATACCCCCCAAAAAGTCCTCAAAAAGTATCCCCGAGGCACAGTTCAGATTCTGAATTCAGCATGGCAAGAGTCACTGGGTAACCAAGTCCAATGGGCACGCACAAAGCCCAGGAAAGCAGTCCACCAGTTGAATGGCTCAGGATATATTACATGAACACACAAGGCACAAACTGGGTATGTTGCTCCAGCAATGCTCAAGTCTTTGGGGTGTGATTAAGTAGGCAATGCTGATGCACCCCTTCACGAGATGCAATGTTGCCTCCTCACGTGTAGTTTAGCTGACCGGTATTGTGTCTGTCTCCTCTCTGCCCTACATGACCTTGGATCAGGAGGACATATGGACTCCAATGCCTCTTATTGCTTAAGGGTGGCAGTTGCTCCCAGTCCTTGCCTGGAGCCACCTGACCAATTTGCTGTGGCTATGGCTCAGCTTGCACAGGCTCAGCTGTCGCTTGCCTGATCAATCCAGCAGAGGCTTCTCCATCAGGCTAGCACTCTCCAAGCCCTGATCTGAGCCATCGCTCAGCTCCACATTTTCCTCTGCTGACTCAAACTCATCCTCCTCCTTCGAACTTGTCTCCGAAGAAGGGTCCATTGGCAGATCCATGACATTTCTATGGATTCAACTTCACTTCCAAGAAAAGTTCATAGGCATATATGAGTGCTATTATTAAAGCCAACTTTGGCAGTGCATAATCTCTCCCTAGAAATTATATTCAAAACAGTAAATTTAGATTGAGCTAATCCTGATACTGTAGGGATGCGATGGCTCAATGAATAAGATGCTGAACTTGTCGATCAGAAAGGTCAGCAGTTCAGCGGTTCAAATCCCAAGCATGCCATAACGGAGTGAGCTCCCATTATTTGTCCCAGCTTCTGCCATCCTAGCAGTTGGAAAGCATGTAAAAATGCAAGTAGAAAAATAGGGACCACTTTGGTGGGAAGGTAACAGTGTTCCATGCGTCTTTGGTGTTTAGTCATGCCAGCCACATGACCACAGAGATGTCTTCAGACAGCGCTGGCTCTTCGGCTTTGTAACGGAGATGAGCATGGCCCCCTAGAGTCAGGAACAACTAACACGTATGTACGAGGGGAACCTTTACCTTTAGTCCTGATACTATTGCCTGGGGTGCTCACATGAAGTCATTATTTTTCCGCTGATGTTGCCATCATTCTAGATTTTATAAACAAGTAATAGGGATAATCAGATTGTAGCAGCAGCAGAAGAAGAATTCAATAATTCCCAGCAAGGTTGTGATATGTCTTTATTCTTGTAAGCAATGCTTTAGAGCAGGGGTCGCCAACCTTTTGGACCTCAGGGACCACCAAACTCATAATTTTAGATCCCAGGGACCACTAACTGGTTCTGTGGGTGTGGCCTAATTTGTGGGTGTGGCTTGGTGGTCATGTGACTGGCTGGGAATGGCCTGTATGTAAATATTATAAATATTCATATAAATAGTGATTTATTTATTTTTTAAAAGAGCAACTTTTACCCAAAATCAGGCAAAGCAGGCAGGCAGATTGCATTGCTTAGAGAATCACAGATTCATTCTGAGATCTATCTATCTGCCATCATCTAGCTCAGTCTATCACATAAAATTTGTCTGCAAGCAAACTCACAAAATTAGCTCACAACACACCATGTATGTAAATATTGATTTTTTTTATATAAAAAGAGCAACCTTTACTCAAAATCAGGCAAAGCAGGCAGGCAGATTCAGTTGCTCACAGAATCATTCAGTGATCTATCTATCTGCCATCAGCTACCTGAGTCTGTCACATAAAATTTGCTTGCCGTGAGTCTGCACTGAATAATAGAACCTTCAGTCCTAAGGGAGGTTCAGCTGTACTTAAAAGCAGAGCCAAAGATCTAAAGACTAGCTAGAAAGCAAGGAATCCAAGCATTTCCTGCTTCCTAGCTAATTTAAATCTCCTGGTACAGCAAAATAGCTGATGGTCAGGAAAAAGAAAAATAGCAACTTAGCAGGCAAATTTTCCAGGTAAGGAGTGAGTGGGTGGGGAGGGTTCCCACAGGCCATGTGGGTGGTGCAGCCTGGATTAATTGCTTTGTGGGGTGCTCTGGGAATGAGATTTCTCTGCAGCCCACCAAAATTTTATCGGGGCCCACCAGTGGGCCGTGGCCTACCAGTTGGCAACCACTGGATTAGAAAACAAACAAAAGTATATCATCAAGAGTATTAAAATGAAAATGGGCTGGTCACATAGCAAAAGAACTGATGGCAAATGGACCAAGGGAGTTATAGAATGGATCCCACTTGATTAAAAGCAGATCCACAAAAGAGACCTAAAACAAGACGGATTGAAAACATCAGCAGGTATGGTGGGCCCAACTGGCAAAAGAAAGCTCAGGACTGTATAGATTGGGAACATGTGGAAGAGGCCTTCATCCTGCAATAGATACACAATAGCTAAAATGATGGCGATGATGATGATGATGATGATGATGATGATGATGATGTTGTTGTTTACTAGAGAAGGATACTGTTATGTCTGTGGAACTGGTTGGAGTTCCCAACCAGGTCCGCTGTTTGAGCGGGAGCACCAGCCGCTCCCATTGGCTGGCTCCGTTTGACAGTCGGCTATAAAAGCCGGCTGTCGAGCAGAGCCAGCTCCGTTGTCGCCCGCTGGTCTGCCAGTTAGCAAGCAGACGCAACAACCCTTTATTCTCTGCAATAAAGCCTTGTTAGTTGTACGCTCTGGCTTCTGCCTCTTCCTTACCATCGCTCCACAACACTGGCGATGAGGATGGGATGGGTCGAAGGCTAGTCAGACGCGTTTGCTTCAAAGAGCTGTAATCACGAAGAGCAAAGTCACGGGCGCTGAAGCCACAGCCGCCAATGCTCACTAAGAGCGCGAAATTCAAACCGCCATTGCTTGAGCTGTATTCACTGAAGCGAGCCGTGGGCACTGTAACCGCGGCCGCCGACGCTCACAAAGAGCGCGAAATTCAAAAGAGCTACGTAGCCCAGAGAGACAGTCACAGCCTGCGCTCTTTTAAGAGCACGAATTCAAAAGACGCCTGAAGAAGACGAACCCTGCATACTCACGATGAATGCTAATCCAGCATTTCCACCATTCAAGCCCAACGAGGAGACGTGGGACTCCTACAAAAATCGTTTCAGCCATTTCCTCGATGCCATCGGGTTGGCTCATGCTGCTGAACATAGGAAGAAGTCCTATTTCCTCAGCTATTGCGGGGCTGCCGTTTTTGACACTGCTACAGCGTTAGTTGCTCCACACACCATCAGAAGCGTTCCCTGGGATGAGCTACAAGAAATACTCTCCAACCACTACTCGCCTAAACCATCCCAGATAGCCAGAAGGTACGCCTTCAGAATTAGGAAACAGGCAGTAGGGGAGTCAATCAACAAATACATGGCAGCCCTGAGGACAGCTGCCTTGCAGTGCGGTTTCAAAGACTACTTGGAAGACATGCTGCTGGACCAGATCGTCTGTGGGGTTAGAGACCTGAGGCTCCAAAGACGTTTGCTGGCAAAAAAGGACTTGAATCTATCCTTAGCCATGGAGGAAGCCCTAGCTGCTGAGCTCTCTGCCCAATCAGCAGCTGAGATTCAAGGCACTCCAGTAAAGCCCAGCAATCCCACAGTCCATTCAGAAGAAGTGCTCAGTGAAGAAGACCCCACAGACCCATCAGATATTAACCGCCTCAACCATCAGAAGCCTCCACAGGTAGGAGCGGGGCAGAGAAACAACTTCGCCCCCAAACAACCTCCCATTTGCCTAACCTGCGGAGGCTCCCACTCTAGGGCATCCTGCAGGTTTAGAAATGCCATCTGCCTGAACTGCCAAAAGAAGGGTCACCTCGCTAGAGTCTGCCAAGCAGGGCGCACTTTGCCTCAAAGACCTCCACCACCTTCTAATTTCCAAAGGCAAGTGGAGGACTGCTATACCTGCTACCACACTAACCATACTTCCCAAACCCCTGATAAAATCAAAATTTCTGTTTTCCTAGAAGGTAAACCCTGCAGGATGGAGGTAGACACGGGGTCTGCGCTCTCAATCATCTCCTGGGAAACCCTGAAGAAGATCCAGCCCAGACTGTCAAGGAAGCAGCTACAAAGATGCCACCTGACACTGCGGGACTACCAGGGCAAGAACATCCCTGTCCTTGGGAAAGGCAAGTTCCTCATTCAATTCCAAGCCTTTAAAGGCCATTTGCCTTTAGTGGTTGTTAATGGTGCCCTCCCCAGCCTGTTGGGGCTAGATTGGTTTCCCTCCCTCGGCCTTAGTGTAACGGGGATCCATGCTGTCTCAACTTCTGACGTAGATACATTATTTTCTGACTTTTCCGATGTGTTTAGCAGCGAGCTAGGTTGCTATTCTGGCACCCCCATCTCGTTTTCTGTAGACCCCCAGGCAATTCCTCTCCGCCTTAAGCCACGCAGGGTGCCTTTCGCCATCCGTCCCAAATTGGATGCAGAATTAGATAAGCTACTTAAGCAAGGGGTGTTAGAACCTACTGATTTTGCCAAATGGGAGACCCCCATAGTCACCCCACTCAAGAAGGATGGCAGTTTAAGAATCTGCGCAGACTACAAAACCACACTCAACCGTTATTTACAGGTCAGCACATACCCTGTCCCCGTTATTCAGCACCTGTTACACACTTTCGAACCCGGCACCATTTTCGCCAAGTTAGATATGTCCCAGGCATACCAACAGTTCCCTGTTGATGATCAGAAAGCTGAATTACAAACCATAGTCACGCATAGAGGGGCATTCAAATGTAAACGCCTCCAATTCGGTGTCAGTGTGGCCCCGGGTATATTCCAATCACTCATGGAAAGGATTCTCCAGGGTCTCCCAGGAGTTGTTCCGTATTTCGATGACATCTTAGTCTCAGCTACCAACCGCCTCCAACTCATTCAGAGGGTCAGGACAGTGCTAGAGAAGTTTAGGCAGCATGGCCTCAAACTTAAAAGGGAGAAGTGCGCCATCGCCACTAGGCAGGTGGACTTTCTGGGTTATAGGATTGATGCCTCTGACATCCACCCAATTGAGTCCAAGGTGAAGGCCATCCACGAGGCACCCACACCAACCAACAAAACTGAACTACAAGCTTTTCTGGGGCTACTAAACTTTTACGCCTCATTTCTCCCGCACAAAGCATCTGTCGCTGAACCCTTGCATAGACTATTAGATAAAGACTCACCCTGGCATTGGGGACCCAAAGAAACCCATGCTTTCAAGTCAGTCAAATCCTTACTCACATCGGAAGCAGTCTTAATTCAGTTCGATCAACGTCTTCCCCTGGTCCTGGCTGCTGACGCATCCCCTTTTGGGATTGGGGCTGTCCTTAGCCACAGACTCCCCAACGGCTCCGAGGCACCAATTGCCTTCTTTTCTAGGACCTTCTCCTCAGCAGAAAGGAACTACAGCCAAATCGATAAAGAAGCCCTGGCTGCGGTTGCTGCAGTTAAAAAGTTTCACGAATTCTTGTTTGGCCACCACTTTGAACTTGTGACTGACCATAAACCTCTCCTAGGACTCTTATCTGGAGATAAGCAAACCCCGCAGGTACTTTCACCCAGAATGACCAGATGGACTTTGTTTCTGGCCGCTTACTCATTCAAGTTGATGCATCGTCCTGGCAAGAACTTGAGTCACGCCGATGCCCTTAGTCGCTGCCCCCTGCCAGTTCCAGTCGAAGACCCAGCACCAATTCACGCCATCTTTGAGGTCAACGAACTCAAGCTGCCAGTGACAGCCGAGGACATCGCGGCACACTCGAAAAAAGACAAAATAATTGCCCAGGTTCTGGACTGGGTGGGAAGGGGGTGGCCGGAAACTCAATGTACAGTTGACTTTGCTCCTTTTAAAACCCGTCAGCAGGAACTGTCAAAGCTACAGGGATGTCTATTGTGGGGTACAAGAGTAGTCATCCCAAACACCCTTCGTGTACCCATCCTGAAGGTGCTTCACGAGGGCCATCCGGGCATCGTAAGGATGAAGGCGTTGGCCCGCAGCTACGTTTGGTGGCCCGGCATGGATGCCCAAATCGCCGACTGGGTAAGCTCTTGCCAACCTTGCCAAGAAACCAGGGCTGCCCCACCAGCTGCCACGCCCACCAGGTGGGAAAGTGCTAGTGCCCCTTGGTCTCGCCTACACATCGACCTGGCTGGACCGGTGCATGGCAGGACTTTCTTGGTGGTCGCGGACTCCTACTCCAAGTGGATAGACTTGGCCCTGCTTCCCACGACCACCACCCAGGCAATAGTTAAGGCCCTGACCCGTTTATTTGTCACCCATGGACTTCCAGACACGCTGGTGTCTGACAATGGCCCACAGTTCACTTCATGCGAGTTCAGTATGTATGTTGCTAATTTGGGCATCAGACACGTCCTTACAGCCCCCTTTCACCCCGCTAGCAACAGGATGGCGGAGAGAGCAGTTAGGTCAGCCAAGGAGGCACTCGCCAGGTTTGGCCAGGAAAACTGGCACTCTAAACTGTCTCGTTACCTGCTCAGCCAACATACGACGCCTTGCACCACTACTAACAAATCCCCGGCCGAACTTTTAATGGGGAGACGCCTTAGAACCACCCTGGACAGGTTACACTCCCACTACTGCCCAGACACCCCTTTAGGGTCTGACAGTCTGGTCAGAGACTTTGCCTTGCAAGACCTGGTGTACACCAGGGACTATGCGAGGGATCCTTTGTGGGTACCAGGTCAAATCGTGTCAGTCACAGGTCCAAGATCCTACAGGGTCCTCCTGGAAGATGGACGTTTGTGGCGGAGACACGTGGACCAACTCAGAAGGCGATGGAGAAGTGCGACCGATACCAACCCAACCCGACCTGCCAGCGCCAACGTCTCCCTACCGGTGCCAGACGGAAGCTCCCTGCGGAACCCGGTCTTCCCCGTCGATCAGGAGGGTTTGCTGGAGGACCCGAGTTTCTGGCTAGGATCACCGACCCCGCAGCCGAGCGAGCCAGTTTGCCAACCGGACATCGCGACTCGCCCAGGTCAGCCCAAGCAAGGGAAATCGCTGACTTCTCAGAACATTACGCCAGGGCAAGCCCATGCCCCAACGACCGTCGAGGCATGTCCCGAGGGCCTGGACTTGTCACCAGCCAACAGTTCACCCGAACTGCGACGTTCTGGTCGCCAGCGCAGGCAGCCAACTTACCTACAAGACTACGCATGTTCCCAGCTGGGGGAAAGGAGTGTTATGTCTGTGGAACTGGTTGGAGTTCCCAACCAGGTCCGCTGTTTGAGCGGAAGCACCAGCCGCTCCCGTTGGCTGGCTCCGTTTGACAGTCGGCTATAAAAGCCGGCTGTTGAGCAGAGCCAGCTCCGTTGTCGCCCGATGGTCTGCCAGTTAGCAAGCAGACGTGACAACCCTTTATTCTCTGCAATAAAGCCTTGTTAGTTGTACGCTCTGGCTTCTGCCTCTTCCTTACCATCGCTCCACAACAGATACATAGACGGAAGAACTTCAAGAGGTATTATTTAATTATTAAGCTTATAAGCTGCATATCTCACCTAGAAATGACTTTAGGTGGTTTACAATCAATAGAGCACCAAGATGAAATATCCAAACAATAAATAGTAAAATTAAATGTGGTTTAATATTGACAAAGATAAGGAGAAAGAGAGCAAGATGCATACGAGGAGGAGAAGGGGTCTTATCTTACTTCATTGACCTCTTCTAGAAATGCTGGGGAAAAAGTTGTGGGAAGTAAGTAGCTAGAGTGAGAAATAATTTTTTGTGGGAAGAAAAGAAGAATATATTTCTGCCCGCTTTGTTATACATAAGTGAAAGTTGCATATGTAAGGAACAACATAATAAGTTGAAAGTTGTGGGAATGTGATAGTTTCAAAGATATGTGAAACAAGAAAAGATAAAGACAGGAAATAACAGAAAAAATGTTAATTAAATATAAAATCAAAATAAATAAAAGTAAAATAAAGTGGTTTGGTCATACTGTATAGAGAATAAATGTTCAAAAGGTAAAAATGGAAGAATGAATGAGTCACAGAAGAATGAAAAAAATTGAGAACGTTGTTAGATGGAGTTTGTGACATCCTCTGAAAAAAAGAGGTAAGTTTAAAGAATGAGGAATAGTTATGAATAACCGTGTGAAAATGGTGGAAGCAGGAAAGTATGTAGGGTTTTAAAGATATGGCCAGGTATAGAGAATGGTCAGTGCAAACCAGATTCAGCTCTGCTGTAGAACCTTCAGTTTTTCTTAGCTGATATTTAATTTATTCAGTGTACTCCTCTTCTGAACTTTGCATAACAGTGCTTACCTCAAAATAATGTGATAAGTATTGCTGGATTTTTGGCAAGGTTTACAGGAGTTTAAGAGGTCTGTTGTAATCTTTAAGAATCTATCAAATCCTACCCCAACTCCCAAAATTATGACATCACTAACTACAGAGAAAAAAACTTATCTACTTTTAGACCAATAAATCCTTCTTGTCCTAGACAATTTAAAGCAGGGGTCGCCAACCTTTTGGACCTCAGGGACCACCAAACTCATAATTTTAGATCCCAGGGACCACTAACTGGTTCTGTGGGTGTGGCCTAATTTGTGGGTGTGGCTTGGTGGTCATGTGACTGGCTGGGAATGGCCTGTATGTAAATATTATAAATATTCATATAAATAGTGATTTTTTTTTTTTAAAAAAGAGCAACTTTTACCCAAAATCAGGCAAAGCAGGCAGGCAGATTGCGTTGCTTAGAGAATCACAGATTCATTCTGAGATCTATCTATCTGCCATCGGCTAGCTCAGTCTGTCACATAAAATTTGTCTGCAAGCAAACTCATAAAATTAGCTCACAACACACCATGTATGTAAATATTGATTTTTTTTATATAAAAAGAGCAACCTTTACTCAAAACCAGGCAAAGCAGGCAGGCAGATTCAGTTGCTCACAGAATCATTCAGTGATCTATCTATCTGCCATCGGCGAGCTCAGTTTCTCAAATTTGCTTGCCGTGAGTCTGCACTGAATGTGCTTGCAAGCAAATCTTCATTCCTAAGGGAGATTCGGCTGTGCTTAGCTAGAAAGCAAGAAATCCAACAATTTCCTGCTTCCTAGCTGATCTAAATCTCCCGGCACAGCAGAACAGATGATGGTCGGAAAAAGGAAAAATAGCAACTTAGCAGACAAGTTTGCCGGGTAAGGAGTGAGTGGGCGGGGAGGGTTCCTGCGGGCCATGTGGGCTGAGCAGCCTTGTGTTTCTGCGCAGCCTGGATTAATTGCTTTGGGAGGGTGTTCTGGGGGTGAGATTTCTTTGCAGCCCACCAAAATTTTCACCTACCAGGTTCCCCCATTCACATACACACTCCCACATTTTTAGGTTTTTCTATGGTGACCTGTTTTTCAAACCTTCAGACCACATGTGCAGCAGTTGTTACTGGGAGCATGGTAGACAAGCAAAGGAAACTCAGTGGAACAAATGGCACAATTCTTTGCAACCAGAGAACGAAAAAAGGGGCTGAACACTCTTCTCTTTTCTTTCTTTCTCTCATCCTATTTAAGGTGCCCAACCTGGTCTCTTTAGTTATGCTGGAGTAATGTTTCCATCAGCTGCAGCTCATTGGTAGAAAAAACTGCTTAATTCCTGCCTTCTGGGCTAATACCAAGAACAATTCACAGCTGGATTTGCTTTGCCAACCCAGCAAGTGGGAATAACACAAACACACACACATACACACACAGGAAAAAAGATTCTTGGTCTCATTTCTGAGTGTCCATTCATCAGTACTAACTAATTTTAGATCTGGTGGGGCTATATATTTGAGGAACTTTATATTCATCCCTCTCTTTATTTTGCAGATAAAGGCAGATGTAATGAATTTATTAATCAAAATTCCAATAATTCTTGGTCAAATATTTGAACAGAGTAGAACAGTGTTCCTTAATCTTGACAACTTCAAGATGTATGAACTTCAACTCCCAGAATTCCATAACCTTTTTCTTTCCTTTCCTTCCTTCCTTCCTTCCTTCCTTCCTTCCTTCCTTCCTTCCTTCCTT
>NW_020769357.1:3766854-3836667 GCF_900518735.1 Pseudonaja textilis
CTTCCTTCCTTCCTTCCTTCCTTCCTTCCTTCCTTCCTTCCTTCCTTTCTTTCTTGTCTCATTTGAGTATACTGTATTTGAGTATACTGCATTGCCTATTCTTATTCTCCCTTTCTTTTTGTCTAATACTTGCCAGTGTAAACCTTAAAACGAATCCATTACTTCTCAAGTCCTTTATTTCTCAAACAGTCCTTACCATCAGACAATTAATGATTTATTTCAATTCTATTGCTTTAGTTCAAGAAGAATTATAACAATGCACAAAAGTGTATTTTTGTTGATGGAGCCGCAAATCCATTAGAATTATATCCAAATGAAGTTTTGTCCCTTTTTTAAATAAAGAAAGCAAATTACCAAGACAGCATGCACAATGAAGTCCACACCTCTCTGCTGAATGCTCAGTGAATCAACTTTGATAGCATCAATCTCCTTCATCTTGGATGTTGAAATAAATGCTTTCCTACATTCAAGAAAACAGGATTGTCATCCAATACGGTATAGTATTCCATTGACATTAGTGGAACATTTGAACAAGTACAAATAGAAGTAGTCCTTGATTTATAATCATAATTGGGCCTGGAATTATGGTGGTGAGCTGTGGCAGTCATTAAACAGGTCATTATATGACCATGCCTGATTTTATGACCTGAAACTAAAAGTGAAAGATTCTAGAAAAAAAAAATGTCTAAAATCATGGTTTCATGGCCACAGGATGCTGCAAATAGACATAAATGTGGGCCACTTATTAAGGGCCCAAAATGTGACCATGTGACCTGTTGTAAATCAAGGACTACCTGAATACCTGCAGCTGGGCCCAGAAATACTGTACATCTCTTTGGCAGCTTCATAAATGAGAATCCTGTTGCTAAATAGTAGAGAACCAAAGGTCAAGAGCTAAAAGAAATACTGAAAAGCAGGGAAGGTACTTAACTCATTTAAAAAAAAATAAACCATTAAAAACTCCTTGTAAATTATAAATTAATTTTGTATCAGCCAGTCAATATCAAAAATCTAATTAACAACTAAAGAAAATACAGATGAGCTTGTGTTAATCAGAAACATTACTGCTATATAATAGTATATCCCTTCTTCTCCTTTTCAGTGTTTTAAAATCTAAATTGCCCTTGTCTTTTGTTTGCTGATTTCCTCAATGGTTAGTCCCTGGAATTCATTCTAGAGGTTTGTATTTCACAACCCTGGTTATGTTTCATTTCTAAAGCCAACCTGAAAGAAGGAGATCAAGAAGGCTTGCTTGAAAGAGTAGGAGTCAAAAAAAAAAAATACCCAAACCCATGCCTCCCTTTTTTGAATCCTATTCTTGTGTTTTTTTCCCTTCATTCTTTCTTTCTTAAAAGAAAGGGAGACAACAAGAAGTATGTGGAAATCCTTTGGAGGGAGCCTTTCCCGCCTCAGATGTATTGGACAATGGTGTACATAAAAGACTCATCACTCGTGTCAGAAAAACTGGATTTGGGGGCTGAGGAGAGTCTCTGGACATTTTTTTTAAATAGCAAATGGGTTTTTTGTTTTTTAAACTGTTTAGTCTATTTGGGGTAAACCTTGCCAATTCTGTAAGTTCGCTCTTCAGTTGTCAAAAAAACCCCTTTGCACCCAGGTTTCAGAATTGTGGTACTAAAATTCAGTAGTCTATTTGGTGACACTACAATGTCACATGGGGGCCTATTTATGGAAGAAGGATGATGTCTTCTTATGCCCTCCAAGTCAGCTGACTAGAGCTCCTGTCATCTCTAGCCAGCATGGCCAGTAGACTGCACCAAGCTGGAGAAAGCTGACTTCAATATTTTACTAATGACAGATTGAACATAAATCCTACAAATTCCAATAAATAAGAGATAAAAGGATTCAGGGAATGTAATAATTCACAGAATTGTGGAAATTTAAAAAAATATTAAACATGTTTGTGGAAATGGAAATGAGCATTCTGATTGGCCAAGGTATGTTAGTGCTTATTGGAAGCAGGTTTGTGGGGAAAGACAGGGCTCACAGGTTAGCTGGAATATGGAACAAACAGAACTCCATGTAGCTACTGTATATTATCCTTCAGATTTCATTTGTATGAAGGCCCAATAACATTACTAGCATCAGCATCCATCTGAGATTATACTCAAAGGGTTGACAGGTTTGGGCTCACAAACATGTCAGTCCTTTGAAGGCTTCCTTTGAACTTCCCAATCAAATCAAAGTCCTTTACTAGAATGATCATATTTGAAATTGTACAAGTCTAGAATCAAATGGTAAACTCAATATTTCAACCTTAGATCTCTGCCATTAGATTACGTAGTCTGGGCAGTCATTTGGAGAAAAGATGAATACCTCTATTGGTAGACTGTTCATTGTAGACACTTTCTCTTACAACCTTACCTGTCCACTTTCATAACAATATTCTTGTTAACTCTGGTTCAGTGGCCACTGAATAGGGACTGGAATTCTTTAATCCATCTGTGACCTCCAGTGGAACTTTCACATGTCAGGCTATGCTGTAACCCAATACTTGCAGTCCCATTTCAGGGAGGACATTAGCTCCAGCTCTTTCAAACCACACATTTCAACCCCTCTTTCTTTGGAACATTGTAAAGCAAAGAGAAATGTTTCCTTTAAACTCCATTCTTCTCCACTCACTCCCTAAAGCCCACAAAAATTATATCCACCTGGATGCTTAGCTTTTGTGTTGTGTTTAGTTCTCCCAATTTCAGTCTTGTTCCAAGCTCAGTTTTGAAACCCATAGGCGACACACACGAGAAATACAAAATTCACTGGGATATAGTCACTGAGATGAACAATATGCAACTTGCTAGCCGTATATGCCATCTAGTTTTTGTTGCAGATTACAGATGTTTCTCTCCAGTATTGCATTTCTGAGAGGCAACATCAAATCTGTAAATTCTTGCGGTGTGAATTTCTACTTAAGAAAAAAATAACCCAGTAAAGAGTTGCGTTAAGTCCTCACTTCACTGAATGTACCTCTTTTACTTAAAACAACAACAACATGACTGTCCTTGTGCCTCTATGACAGTCAGTATGATACCTGATGAAGAGAAGAATCCAAACCACGTAGATAAGTAAACTTATTTTCCCTGAAGTAGCCTAACCTACAAAACCTCAAATGTTTGACAACACTAATAGAGATTCATTATTGATCAAAAGAGGGTAAATATTATATGCGATCACAATTCTATTCTATTAACTATTATTCATACTATTTAATGAGAGCTTATTCTGCAGAAATCAATCAGTTTCACAGCATAGCATTCAAGATCACCTATCATTTGTCTCTGTGTTATTTGGCAATAAAAGGAATTTCAGGCAGCATTCTCACTGATCCATTCTGTACTCTCCCCCCAAATTGTCTTCAAAGACAAGCCAACAGGTGGTATGTTTTGGTAATCTAATCAAGCTACTGGGAGTAAGTCATTGCTATCAGAAAAAAGTCTAAGTCAATTTGATAGGATAATTTGACCATTACATATCAAAAAACGCACATTCAAAATGATCCACTTTGTTCCCTCTACTGTTCCCAAAGCAAGTCATCTACCAAGACCTCCAAGTCAGTTTTGGTGCCACAACCCATCTGAAGCTTCACCGGGATGGGTTTAGATAATCCATACTGTCCCATACTAAAACTTGTCAGCTACCATCCTCTTGAGCACCTGGCCCTAAAAGAAATATTTGAAACAAGATGATGCTTCTCAGATATCTCTTTAGATATATTTTTTTCAAGATAGAAGGAAAATTTCCTGATGTAAGAAATTGTCTAACCATTGAATCCATCCTTTTTAGCACAAGGCAACTTGATTTTTCTATATCAGTGTCTAAGTCATAAGTAAATGCTTATCTCTCATTTTGGCATCCTTTACACTTTTTTTTCAACAGCTATAATCAGTTTAATATCTTTCTCCAACCCTCCAGCCTCTTGCCATCAGTAAACCTGCTGAAAGTTGCACATACCTGACTATAGTGTGGGAAAAAAGGAAAGACTTGTGGAGTGACATAATTTCAGGACAGGGTACAGCTCTTGAATACAGGTTTAATCTCTGGTGAGGGTTTTTTTTCCTTTTCAGTTAATGGTATTAGGGAGCAGAAAATGGTAAAAACCTTTACTTCAATTTCTTAAGGGTCATTGCTAGTCTGAAAGAAAAATATTGCATTGGGTGGATCATTTGACACGGTAAATACAGGATCCTTACAGCCCAATAAAAATAAGTTGACACACTGAAATAATGCCTACAGGCAAGACTAGTCCGCTATAGAGGAAGCATCTAACATATCCAAAAATAAGTAAAACTCCACCAAGGTCTTGAATTGGTGGTTATTAAATAGATAGGTAGGTAGGTAGATAGATAGATAGATAGATAGATAGATAGATAGATAGATAGATAGATAGATAGATAGATAGATATTTAGGCATATATTTAATTTATTAAAACAATAATAATGTTAAGGATATGTTTTTTAGAGCAAAATGCTTAGAAAAACTATTCCCAGATTTAACAAAGGGAAATTAGCAGATTTATTTGCTACTAGCAAGATTTTTTTAAAAAAACTACAAAAAATTCTGAAACTGCCCCTAAATAGAACTATATTGGTTTGGTCTACACTCAGGAGTTTTCCTTCCAGCTCTACCAAGGACAATGTTGAAACTAAAGCAAATAGCTGTGCATAAAAACAAACCATTGAACAAACCTCAGAGCTGTACTTGAAAGCATAAGCTGCCCTCCCTGAATCTCCCTACTTTCCCATCATCACTAGCTGGCCTTGCCAAGCATCTGTGGTCACCCATTTCACAAGGAACATCCCATTCCGCACAGAGAAATTCTCCTCTAATTCATAAAGTCCCTTGTGGTGTCAGGGATGACTCAACACCCTCCCTGAGGCAGACTAATCTCCCTGTACCCTTGGGGGGAGGGATTTGTTACTCACAAGACAGGAATAAAGATCCACTCCCATGCTCCCAATTCTGTCTCCACTTTTTTTTTCCCCCCTGAAAATACAGAGACATTCTCATCAAGCCTATAAGGGAATACCGTGGGAAAATCATGGCTCTTCTTGTTGTCTCCAAACTTCTCTGGAGCCAGACGTTATGGGAGAAGCCATCTGAGAATGCTCAGACTTGTCCCTCGACAACATCAGGACCCAGAGAACTTCAGCAAAAGATCACAAGAGGAGTGGGTGCTTCTTCCAAATCTGGGTCAAATTAAAAAATAAATCAGAAACCCAACTATGTATTGTGTTCAAGTTTCCAGTCATGGTACAAGGAATCAAAAATCCAAATTTCTGTTCAGTACACACATTGGCTGTGTTCATATAACACATTTACCTGGTGGCACAGTGGTTAAAGTGTGATATTGCAGACAAATTCTGTTCACAGTCTGGAGTTTGATCCTGATGGGGCTCAAAGTTGATCCAGATTGTTGGGGGCAATATGCTGACATTGTAAACCACCATAGAGTGCTGTAAAACCACTATGAGGTGGTAGATAAGTGTAAGTGTTTTTGATATATTGTAAATCTCTGCAGTCTCTGCAGCAGTACAGAGTCAATCTGAATCCTCATTTGACTGACCTCGGAAGGATGGAAGGCTGAGTTAACCTTGAGCTGGTGAGACTCGAACTGCCAAACTGCTGGCAGTTGGCAATCAGCAGAATTAGCCTGCAATACTGTATTCTAACCATTGCACTAGCATGGCTCTTATAACTCCATGGTTATGTTACTAGGGAACGATATTTGTTGGTCTGAATCTTAATGGTACAGATTTTGTACACTGTAGTTTAATCCCTAGAAGAAACTACAACATGTAATACATTTATTTTAATATCCCAAACAAATTGAAACAGAATATTTAGCAGTCGCCTAAAACTGAAAATGTTTATTTCCCCAGCAAGATTTTCACACTTTCCCATAGTTCTCTTAAATAACATTTACTAAAATGAAAAGAGGGAACTATGAGAATTCCAAGGTTAGAATTACTTTCAAGTTAAACTGATATACGTACTTAAGAGAATATTTGAGTGGTGAGTTTCTGGTTTTCCTTCCAAACAGGCTTACTATGACACAGTTCTTAAGAACCCTTCAGTGATCATAGGAAGCCATGCAGTTGACAGATCACAATCTCCAGAATCTTTATCAGTCTGGGACTTGTTTTCATCTTGCCCATGCCATCTCATTTCCGGGATCACCATGGGCCTCCATACTAAAACATCATAAATCAGTGTTTCTCAACACAGCCGCTTTAAGATGGGTGGAGATGCTGGCTGCAGAATTCTGGGAATTGAAATCCACACTTCTTAAAGTTGCCATGGTTGAGAAACCCTGCCATAAATTATGGCACAATGACTACTGAGTTTTTGAATAGGTGCTGGCCAATGTCATTCCATGACTCTACCCACTGGATAATCCTCCTGGACAGGAAGATGCATATAATAAAACTCCTTGATGCAATTGAAACTCCTAAGTTCTGTCTACTTTTCTCAGCCTAGTACCTGGTGGGACTGAACTTGTTCTCTGTCTGTCTTGGGATTTATTAGCTGCCACATTCAAAGGGATTGATGAAGACTAGCTTGTAGAGAAATTAATTCAACATTGTCCATTTCACTCAAGAAGTGAAGCAATATTAGGCAAGAAAAGGCTGATGTGTTCCCTATAACTTTTTCAAAAGAAGGATAGGAAGTAATATATCCAGTATTTCAGGAGCACTGCCTTTCCCTCCTTTGAGATAATTATTCTTTTAAAAAAGAAAGGAAAAGCTGGGGGGGTGGGGGGGAAGCAAAAGTTTTATTTTTGGTTGCAAAATGTTAAGCTTTTTTACCCAGAAAGATTTATCATGTTCCTGTAATCCTTACAGGTTCAGTTTGAATTTGTTACATGAATTTGAGTTAATTTGTTAAAGTCCAATTCTATTGTTACCAATGTGGTCATTTTCATCTGAATTTTTCATAATGATCCATGCTTATCATTCATTGTTAGTTTCGCATTCTGGCCTGACTTTAATAAAAGTATTCTATTCAGAATATAGTTGGGTGCCCTTCTAGATTCCACTCCTCCTCCTCCCATCAGATGTTCTATTCCCCCTTCCCCTCCCCCCCAAGCAATATGTGGCCATAGAAATATTAATTGTGCTTGTGTCCATTGTTTACAGCAATTTCTTCCTCTTTATCTTTATGGGTGTGTATACAAGGGTGTTTGCTAATGTGATACTATACTTCTTGACTGTAAAGCACCATCATAAGATGTAGGTGTGTGCAGGTGTATGTTTACAACATTATGTTATAAAGCAAACTCGTGTCTTCCAAATGTATAGGATAATTGTTCTCATTCCCAACAACACAATCCAACACACCAGGAAAGCACCAGATTGCAAAAGGTTGTGATTAACTAGCAGAACAAGCCATTTAGAGTATGATCTGGTAAAATCCTCAGGAATTCTTTTTCAGAATAAGCTGAACCTTTAACTGTAGTAAATCATGTTGCTTTTATGCAGTGGTGTTCTTAAACAGGCCCTCCCTTCTACATCCTGTTTCCCAAAGCACCTTTGAAGTTGGTGAACACCCAGCTTGGAGAGCCAAGAAGCCTTCTTCTGCAGCATGACAACTTACCTAAGTCCCTGAAGGCATTTGCACACCACATCAGATCTCAGACTATTCTTGACTCCTACTAGCAACATCCTATTGTCAAGCAGCAATTCCATAACCTATTTTCTGAGGCAATCTATGACATGAGATCATAAGGCCTAACCAGAGGAGAGGAACTTCTTCCAGTTGAGCAAGAAAGTTATTGGGTAGAGGAAGTAATGTTGACAAAATGTCCAAATTAGATTGTTTGCATTGTTATAGAAGATGAACAGATACCCTGGAATAGAGTTCTAGGTGGCTAGAATGCAATCTTGCGTCGAAAGAGAGGAAGTAACAATTTGGTGGTTATCTTTTGGTCAAGATAATCAGCAAACAGAATAAAATGTCATATTCCAAAATGATAGCCAATCTTTGGACATGGTACGTCCAAAGTCCTTTCTTATGCCATTACAGTTCCTTGGCAGTGATTGGCAGAATGACCTTTGGATAGAATAGAACCTGAAGAAGGTGGCTTCTCGAGTGAATTGATGGCAATCCTGGAGGTGTCCATATGATCCATCACTTCTGTCAAAATGGCAAAAACAACACCATGTATCATGCTGCAAACTCCACTCCTTTCCTATATGCATATGAGTCACATTGCACATACAAGTATATAAGTTGGGTGGCTCTTTTAAATTTAATAAATAAATGAGGGAGAGTTTGCACTGTGCTGGCAAAACCCTGCTTACCTCATTCCTCCCCAACACTACATGAGGATGCCTCTGATTGGACCCGTTTTTCTTTACTCTTTATGCTGAAATCTGATAGCATCTCCTTTTCTCTCCTAAGAAATCATAATCTAACCAAGCAAGTGGGGTTTATATAACTGGCTAAGCAAAACTCCAAAGCAAAAACCCCAATGAAATTTAATCTGAACCGAACGTAGCACTAATAGCAAATGCAACTCTAGGTTATAATTAATTGATACGATAAAGCATGTGGTGGAAATTCAACAGTTTGCCGTCATGTTCATGCTCCTCTGATCCCCTCACACAGGGGCTCGCATCCATCTCTCACATTTCCCTCTCTAACAGACTCGACCAAACAGGGATCTTTTCCTTTATTGGCATCCTTCAGTCTCAAAAGACTGGTATCGTGGTCTGAAAAGAGGTCCTAAAACAGCATCTAGTGTGGCTAAAAAGGCCAATTTGAGAGTGGCAATCCCGTCCACACTGAGGACAAATACAGCCTATCCCCTGTCCAGCTCCCAGGTTTCACTGGTTCCGGGACTGCTTCTTTACCTCAGCCTGCCAAACGAGTGTCTCTTCAAATTGGAGAAGACCATGCTGTGTCTTTAGCCTCCAAGCTGAACGATCAGAGGTCAAGGTTCCCCAGCTGTTGATGTCCATTCCCAAGGCCTTTAGATCTTTGCCTAGATGTAAGAAAGCCAACATTTTCAACTTACAGGTAGTCTTCAATTTACAACAGTTCATTCAATGACTATTCAAAGTTACAACAGCCCCGAAAAAATGGACGTATAATAACTGGTTTTCATACTTATGACTGTTGTGGCATCCCCATGGCTGCATGACCAAAATTGGGGTGCTTGGCAACTGATTTATGTTTATGATGGTTGCAGTGTCCCCTTTTGTGACCTCCTGACAAGCAAGGTCAACGAGGAAGCCAGATTCACTTAACATCCGTGCTACTAATTTAACAACTGCAGTGATTCACTTAATAACTGTGGCAAGAAAGGTTGCAAAATAGGGTAAAATTTGCTTAACAACTGTTTCATTCAGCAAAAGAGGCTCAGTTGTGGTTATAAATCAAGAACCACCTGTATTTATTTAATCTGCTTAATTCAAGTAGTTTTCGACTTACGACAACCATTGAACCCAATTTCTATTTCTGAGACATTTGTTAAATGAATTTTGCCCCGTTTTACAACTTTTCCTGCCAAAGTTAGCTTCCTCATACAAACACACACACACACACAGAGAAAAATCAAGTATCACTTATTTGATTAACCCACCTCTAATTAACTTGTCAGATCAGGAAAAATAAAAATATTTCATCTAGAAATGACATGTTATATCTTCCAGGGGGTAAAAATGGGAGAGGTGGAAAAGGAGCCTTAGCTTGTCTTTTGAACTTGTTTTATAACCTCTCCCTTTATTTATTTTTCCTTGGGGCAGTTTTTAAAACCTAAAAGGAGATGAGTTTGTAATCTACTTGGCATGTTCTGCCAAAGCACACTTGAACAACAAACATCAAAATGTCTGCATATTTCCCTCATGAGGACTTTGGCTTCTGGTGGCTCCATGTCCGTATAGTTCCTTGGCAGCAGAATGGAAATAGTTGGCTACTGTTTATTTCTCCTTTAAAAAAAAAAAAAAATCTTACCTTTCTGTTCTAAAAGTTTGGGATTTCTGGTGGGTTCTTACTTAAACACTACACAAATCTGCCCTCCTTAGGTATAATCAAGATTTTCCAAAATAAGCAAGATAAAACAATTGGCTGTGAACTTTATCACTGACTGGTAACTATTACTATTGTCCTTTCCATGTGAGGGTCTTTCTATCTCGTCTTGTAATGCTGAGCAAGTATCTTTCCATGGCTCTTTGTGCCACTCCTAGCTTTGGTATCAAAAACATTATACAAAGACAGACAAATTTATTTGCTTGATTTAGTTGTTTGCTCAATTTTCCTTATGAAATTCAACTTCCTTGATCTTTGATATATGACTGTTTGGATCGCCACTTCTTGAGGCATCTTTACATCTTTACTTTACATGTGTAGCTTAAAATCCTATGTTCCGTAGGATTTTAAGATATACATCAGAAAATACATCTTTTTTTTCTGGAATTCAAATAAATTTGGCTGTGGCAGGGTTTTTTATTTGGTTGTGTCATGGACCCCTTTGAAATACCCCTTCATGCCCCTTCTCAGAAAAATGTATCAGAATAAATGAAACATTTGGTGGAAATCATTCTTTTTCTCAGCCAAAGGAATGGAAAAAGCACGTTCATGTCCCTAACCACACAGCATTGATGTCACCATTAGTATTATTTATATGGACATCACTTTGTCCACACAGTGAACAACTAAGAGACTATCACACATCTTTGCTTAGTGCACTTACCAAATTTTGCTCATTGTCATCCTTCATAATCTTTCAATCAGAATTCTGCCAAATACTGTCTGGAGACACTTCCCAAATTATTTCCCCAATAAATGTTTTGCATTCAGTCTGGGGGTTTTCTCTTTGAATAGGGGACCAATATTTTTTTCCAATTGCGCAATCACTTTTTCTTTAAATCTCTTGTTTTCATCCAACCTATCCATTCATATCATTTAATTTTTTTCTATATTGCATTAATTCAAGTGAATAATATTTCCCTAAACTCAACCCAGGTTCTTCCAAATTAGGTTCATAAGATGTCTTTACCTCCAGCCTATGACTTCTACTTGCATATGTACTTTCAACATATTCCAGTTCCATCAATAAAATAATGCCACCTGATGGAACTCCGGAGGCATGCTTTTTCTTGTCACCACTCTTTCTCTGTGGATTAGAATCCCCATGCCAAGATCTGGACAGCTTCAATCCTACTAATTTTCTATAGGATTTTAAAGACCTGGGTTTACTATAGGCACTGGGCCAAGATGTCACGTGATCCTGCTTAGGTGGAGTTTGGAGTCAATTGCCCAGTGTAATGTGTTTTTAATACATTCATTACTGTTATGATTTTTATCCTACATAATAGTTTTGATCTTACATAAGTCACCGAGGATTGTTTGGTGAGAGCCTTAAATCATTTTAAAAAAATCAACCTTGATGATACCATTTCTGACATACACAATTACTTCCTGGATAGTATTTATCAATTTCACTATATGCCTTTATTAAGACCTATTGATGACACCTAACCTTTTCTTTCTTTTTCCTTTAATTAAGTAATTAATTTCATTTACTCCACTTTCATTCCAAATTGCAGCCTTCCATATATTATGGTTACCAACACTCTATAGATATTGACCTCCCATGGCTTGAGCAATCATTTTGGCTAGTATGCCACAATTAAATTCAAAGTCCAGTTTAACCCCAAGCATACTTACATTGTTATATGCAACCTAGCCTCTTGAATTTTAGGTCTACTGAGCAAGCCAAAGTTGTATTTTATGCATCCTGCCAATTTGGACAACCTGTACTGATACACTTGAAATACAAGTGATATAAACTTACTTCATTGTTTAAATCAATTTTCCTAAGAGAGAGACAGAGACAGAGAGAGACAAAGAGAGAGACAGAGGCAAGTATTATAGTCTGCTCAGAGGTGGTTCAAAAGTATTGTTTCAAAAAGAATGAACAAATTCATTTCTCTAATTCCCAGAGTTATATAGATCCTTTAAAGGCCATGAACATTGATGACTGAGCCAGGATCCTATAGTAATAGCACTTAGACTTATATACTGCTTTATAGTGCTTTTACAGCCCTCTCTTAGTGGTTTACAGAGTCAGCATATTGCCCCCAACAATCTATACAATGGGAATTGTCTGTTTCAGTATTTGAAATGTACCTGTCAGAAAATAAACAATAAAATTTGCTTACTTGTCAGCTTAAAAAGCACCTAGCTGAGAATAATTATACAGGGATATGGTGGCTCAGTGGCTAAGAGGCTGAGCTTGTCGATCAGAAACATCAGCCGTTTGAATCCCTAGTGCCATATAATGGAGTGAACTCCCATTACTTGTCCCAGCTTCTGCCAACCTAGCAGTTTGAAAGCATGTTAAAATGCAAGTAGAAAAATAGGGGCTACTTTAGTGGGAAGGTTACAGCATTCCATGCGCCTTTGGCATTTAGTCATGCTGGCCATACGGACAGCGCTGGCTCTTCGACTTTGTAACGGAGATGAGCACCGCCCCCTAGAGCCAGAAATTACTAGCAAATATGTGCGAGGGGAACCTTTATCTTTTAAGAATAATTAATTCAGGAATTCTTAGAATCTTTTAGGTTTGAGATAATCTGTAAATATATATAAATGGGATGCATGTGAAAAATGTTCAGCTGCGGATTCCTGAATGCATTCCTGAAATGATGACAGGTACCCTTCTGGGACTGCTGGGTGATTCTTATGCTCCTGGGTCTTTTATGCTCTCATGCATGCTTCTTCATAATTTTTTCTTCTCCCTTTCCAGCCATAGATGATTCACCATGTCCAGGCACACTGGCTTCTTCTTCACAGCCATGGTGTTCTGAATCACCTTTCCTCAGGTGAAACTCTGATCCTAAAAGGTGACCTGACAGCCTAGTCAAGTTATGTTGACTTCTTAGATTGTGAAGTGCATGAATATCTGCTTAGGATGTCAGCTCTCAAAACACCGAAGTTCAATGAAGGAAAGCAGCTGTGTTTGAATAAACCATTTGACCTACTTTTAGACCATGTGAACAGATGATGGTAGGGAACTGAGAAACAATTTTCTACCATTTCTTTCAGTGGGAGATATTGCTAGGCATTCTATAAGGCCTGTTCTCTGCCTTCTAAACTATTTTGCTGCCTTCAAGTTAAGAAGAGGACAATGTCTCATCACTGCTGTTATAATAAAACCCAGTTCCTATTTGACCAACTTTTGAAGACATATCTTCTCTCATGTTCTTTACTTCAAGAAACAAAAGTCATTGAACATTGAACTGCTTAGATATCTGGAGGGTATCTGCATGGATTGTGTCAATACAAAGCTCCATATAAGGGTGACACAGATTAGTGGTATCTCCAAAGTTCTGATTCAAAAGAATTGAGATTTATAAGGATGATGGTATTGATTGAAGCATTTCAGAACTGGTTCTAATAAAAGCCTTTGAAGGTATTGTAAATGTACATAAAATGCTACAGTCTCAGAAACAAAAGATCTCTGAAGAGCGATGTTCAACCCGTATTGGTTCACATTCTGTGGAATAATCATAGCAAGTCAATATTGGAATGTTGACATTCATTTCTGTGGTTTGTAAGTGTAGGCAAAGACTTGGCAATGTTTAAAAGTACATAACCCAATTTAGAAAACACCTGTCAGAGCACTTATGAGTTGTTTCTATTGTTTGTTTTGCACTTTTGCTTTGTTTTTATTAAGACGGTTGAAACCCTGATACTGTGACCTTCAGAGAGGAAATGTTTACCTAAATAAGATTATTCATATACTATACTATACAAGTTGTTAAGTGCTTAGCACATATAACAGAAAACAGAATAATATGTGCCATCTTTGTTTAATTGTTAACTTTACTTTTTATTAATTAATTAATTAACTTTATATAGCCACCTATCTCATTGAAAGCCACAGCACACTATTAATGGGTAAAACCACATAGAAAATGACAGATACACCAAATAATGGTGTACTATAAAATATTATTAGATACAAAGGACCCCAGACAAAGAAGACATAGGCAAAGAAGGAATAAAAATAGTCTACTCAGAATGTAGCCATGTAAGTGTGTCTCAAGTTCCTTAGGAGCCCTCAGCCATATAACGTAATCAAGTTTTGAGGGTAATCAAGTTTTGAGGATCAGCGGTCACCAACTGGTGGGCCGTGAAAAATTTTTGGTGGGCCGCAGAGAAATCTCACCCCCAGAGCACCCTCCCAAAGCAATTAATCCAGGCTGCACAGAAACACAAGGCTGCTCAGCACACATGGCCCATGGGAACCCTCCCCGCCCACTCACTCCTTACCCGGCAAACTTGTTTGTTAAGTTGCTATTTTTCCTTTTTCTGACCATCATCTGCTCTGCTGTGCCGGGAGATTTAGATTAGCTAGGAAGCAGGAAAATGGTTGGATTTCCTGCTTTCTAGCTAAGCACAGCCTACCCTCCCTTAGGACTGAAAGTTTGCTTGCAAGCACATTCAGTGCAGACTCACAGCAAGCAAATTTGAGAGACTGAGCTAGCCAATGGCAGATAGATAGATCACTGAATGATTCTGTGAGCAACTCAATCTGCCTGCTTTGCCTGATTTTGGATAAAAGTTGCTTTTTCTTTTAAATAAAAAATTCAATATTTACATGCATGGTGTGTTGTGAGTTAATTTTGTGAGTTTGCTTGCAAGCAAATTTTATGTGACAGACTGAGCTAGCCAATGGCAGATAGATTTCTGAATGAATGTGTGATTCTGTGAGCAATTTAATCTACCTGCCTGCTTTGCCTGATTTTGGGTAAAAGTTGCTCTTTTTTATAAAAAATTCAATATTTATATAAATATTTATAATATTTACATACAAGCCATGCCCAGCCAGTCACACGACCATCAAGCCACACTCACAAATTAGGCCATGCCCACAGAACCAATTAGTGGTCCCTGGGATCTAAAATTATGAGTTTGGTGGTCCCTGAGGTCCAAAAGGTTGGAGACCCCTGTTCTAGATTATCAAAAGGGATGGAACTAATCTAATTTTGGGGAGGAGGAAGAATGTTCTTTAAAGTGCACAACATGGCAGAGAAGGCACATCTCCCAAGACCTGCCAAATGTAGGCTGCTGGTTGATGGTACATGCAGTATGCCTTCTTTGATAGATATAATGGCGTGGGTTGATATGACCTGGGAGAGGAGGTCCCTCAGACAGTCTGATCCCAAGCTATCTACACCTTGATCCTGACCAATGTGCTCCTGGATCAGAGGTGTAACATGTGATGTTCTAGGAACACATGATTCCCTGCTCCTCTGCATTCTGTATCTGCGAAAACTTCTAAATATGCTTCAAAGACAGCCCCATGTAGAATGTGTTGCAATAGTTCAATCCAGAGATGACCACACTATGAGTGACGTGAGCAGGGCCTTCTAATCCAGAGACAGGTGCAACAGGCTCAGAAGACTAAGCTGTTCAAAGGCTCTCCTGGCCATGATTTCCTCCAGCTTATTGAATAGGAATTATGAGTCTAGGAGGATCAATAGGTTGTACATGGTCTACCAGGGGCAGTGCAACCCCTTTAGAATTAAAGATGGCACAGTCCTGGAACCTGTGGGCCCTAAAATCCAGATCTACTTATTCTTGCCAGTGTTTAGTAGAAGTCTGTTGTTCCCCAACCAGGTCCTCACAGCCTCCAGAGATAAGACATTCAGAGCATCATTTAATTTGCCCATGGTGGAGATGTATAATTGAGTACCATCAGCATACCTATGATTCTAACCCTGTGGAAATAAATGAGCTCATCCAAAAGCCCCATACAGCCCTTAAAAAGGAGAGGAGAAAGCACCAAATCATGTAGCAATTCACAAATTGCTGAGATCTCTCTTCTCCAATCATCACTGAATGGAATCAAGGAAGGAGGCAAATCACCACAACACCCCCAATCCTCTAAACTAATCCAGAGGGATATCATAGTCAGTGGTATTTAAACTCACAGAGAGATCAAGTAGGGCAAAGATAGATACACTACCCATTCCACCCACATCTATTTAAGAGGTGAAGAAACAAGTCCCTCCCTCAAACAAGAATTAATCACCATCAGAATCCACTCATGCAACACAGTCCATGGACTGCTTTAACAAGCCATTTTTAATTTATTTAATTATTTTATTTATTTTGTCAAGCGATTATAAGATAACAGGTATAAGTATAAACATAGTTATGAATACATGAAATTGATACATGTATATATATATAAAAGAAACAATAGGACAAGAACAGTAGCCATGTTGGTGCGCTTATGCACGCCCCCTACAGACCTCTTAGGAAAGGGATGAGGTCAATAGTAGACAGTCTAAGGTTGAAGTTTTTGGGGTTTGGGGAAGAAACCACAGAGTCAGGTAGGGTATTACAAACATTGACCACTCTGCTGCTGAAGTCGTATTTCCTGCAATCAAGTTTGGTGCAGTTAACCTTGAGTTTGTATCTGTTGTGTGCTCTTGTGTTGTTATGGTTGAAACTGAAGTATTCATTGACAGGTAGGACATTGCAATATATAATTTTATATACCATACTTAGATTGGACCGAAGATAGCATAGTTCTAGGTTTTCTAGGTCTGGAATTTCAAGTCTGGTGGCATAAGGTATTCTGCAATGAGTAGAGTGGAGAACTCTTCTTGTGAAATATTTCTGGACTTTCTCAGCTGTATTAATATCAGATATGTAATATGAGTTCCAGACTGAGGAGCTGTATTCAAGTATTGGTCTAGCAAATGTTTTGTATGCTCTAGTTAGTAGCATGATATTACTGGAGAAAAAGCTACACAGGATTAGGTTAACAACTCTTAATGCCTTTTTGGCTATGTAGTTACAGTGAGCTCTAGCACTTAGATCATTAGAGATGAGTACTCCAAGATCCTTGACAGAGTTTGGATCATCAACAAGGTCTTGACTATTCAGCTTGTATTTTATTTTCTGATATATATACATATATGCCAATATGTAAGACAGAGCATTTATTTGTTGAGATTTGAAGTTGCCATTTATTTGACCATTCTGATACATAGTCAAGATCTTTTTAAAGGGTAGCAGTATTTTCTGTGGTATTGAATAGCTTTACATCATTAGCGAAGAGAACGCGGTTGCTCTTAATATGGTCACAGAGGTCATTTATGTAGAGTATGAAGAGAGTTGGTCCCAGAACACTGCCTTGGGGGACACCACTATTGACAGGTACAGAATTTGATAGGACACTCCCAATTTTGACCATTTGTTGTCTGTTTGACAGGAATGCTTCTATCCAGTTATGCAGGTGTCCAGAAATACCATAAGATTTTAGTTTTAGGAGTAGTTTGTCGTGTACCACTGAATCAAAGGCTTTACAGAAGTCTATGTAAATTGCATCTGTTGCTTTGCCCTGATCGAGTTGTGTAGTCCATGTTTTTGCAGTGTAAGAGTTGCAGATTACAGGATAGTTTTTTTCTGAAACCAAATCATTTGTCAGAGAGTAGGTTGTTTGTCTCTAAGTGGAGGATTATGGATAGGTTAATAATTAATTCCATGACTTTACAGGTGAGGCAGCATAAAGAGATTGGTCTGTAATTTTCAGCTAGGCTGGGGTCTCCCTTTTTGAAGATGGGGATGACCATGGCTAGTGACCATAGGTTTGGCAAGGAGCTGGTCCTGAAGGATTTTTCAAAGATTATGCTTAGAGGTTTGGCTATGGCAGTGGATAACTTTTTTAAGAAGTAGGCACATATTCCGTCCGGTCCAATAGATAGAGATGGTTTTAGATTGCGTAGTGCTTTTTCAACATTGTCTTCTGTAAAATCGATATGTATTGGATCATTGTAGTTGTCTGTGGTTCGACTAGGAAATACTGGGCATGATCCATTGCTGTTTACAAATACTGAGCCAAAGAATGTATTAAAGAGGTTGGCTTTAATGGTGTCATCGTTGCAGTCTTTACCATTAGGTCCTTTCAGGGGTGGGATTGACCTTGAGTCTTTTAGTTTGTTGTTTACAAAATTGTAGAAAGCCTGAGTGGAATTAGTGTGTAGATTTTCCTCTTGTTTAATGTGATAATTGGTGCATTCAGTCTTTATCTGGTGGCATAAATTTTTGTATCAGCTTTTGAAGTTGGCAACGTGACCAGATTTGTTTTCCCGCCAAAGGGATCTCTTTTTGGATTGTAGCTTCCTTATTGTTATGGGTTATCTTTTTTTTTCTGGTTTTGGGAGTTATTATTGTTACATATAGTTTGATGACTCTTTTGACTTCAAGTAAAAATATGTTGTAATGGTCTTCAACAGTATTGCATTCAGTGAATAGAAATTGCCTGTCAAGGGATGAGTGATCATTGTCTATAAGATCATAGTTGCCTTTTTTGAAGTTATAATTGGGGATCCCGTCATTATGATTTTTGTGTGGACATATGTTGAGACAAAAGTCAGTCATGCTGTGGTCATTGTTGGAAAAGGGTTCTTCAATTTGTATTCCGTAAATTGATTTCAAACTATTGCAGAAGATGAGATCGAGGCAATTGTTAAGTCTAGTATTCTTGGTTACTAGTTGTTCCAGTCCCAGATTTGTTATGGCATTATAGAAGGTTGCATGTATGGGTTCAGTTTTACATTCGTTTAGGGTCCAGTTAATATGAGTTAATATCCACTGACAGATAACTGAGCAAGACTCATTATCTCCTCTGGTCCTGAGACAAGACCACTGTCCAACTAGGAAAAAAATCGAAACAACTTTATCCAACAGATGCTGTGCAAATTCCTCCACGAACCACTGTAGGACATGGTTCCATGTCCATACCCCTTTTTTCCAAGAAGGTCCATATTACCTAAAACAATGGTATGGGGCAGCAATCACCCATGGTTGCAATTTCCCCTTTTGCGCATCTACAAGCTCGTTTATATTGAGGTATAGGAGAAAAAATACTTTCCTCATGCAACACTATTGATAACATTGAGTTGATAACTTTTTATAACTGTTTCACAAAAAATTGGCAGTAGGCATCTCCACTCACTGCTTAAACTAAATCTTCTTCAAACCATACCTTTACCATTAAATATTTAATAATACCATCACTGCCACCACCATCACAATAGATGTTGGAAAGCCTGAATTCATACACCATACTAAATAGCAATAGCACTTAGACTTATATATTGCTTCACGGGGCTTTACACCCCTCCCTAAGCAGTTTACAAAGAGTCAACATATTGTCCCCAACAATCTGGGTCTTCATTTTACTGACCTCGGTAGAATGGAAGGCTTAGTCAACCTTGAGCCTGGTGAGATTTGAACTTCCGAATTGCAGGAAGCCAGCAGTCTGCAGAAGTAGCTCTCAGTACTGCATCTAACCATTGCACCACTGCTGCTCTAAACCTGGTGTTAAAAACAGAACTAGATCCAAATAAATAAAGCACGCATTTGGTGTAAAATGATGGGTTGAATAATGCAAGATACTAAGGCATTAAACAATGTAAAATAATTTCAGCCTGGAATAGTATGCTGAATGAATTCCGCAAAACTGTAGTCAAGCCTGATAGGAAAATTGCTACTTTCCTTCTTGGCTGTTTTCCACAAACAGCATTTAGAATTCAGGATAAGCTCTTTGTGGCAGGGATCTATATGTCCTGCTATGATAAGGAAAGGCAGGCAGGGTTACTTTAAATTTTTGTCTTCTGTTTTTGAAAAATTAGGCCACTGAAGCTTGTAAAGAATTAGTGATGATGTCAACCCCAGTGGAAGTAAGATTAACATTTTTTTTTTAATGTTTGGGGGTTTCAGGGAGCTGCTATAACATCAGATGCCTGATTCACATGTTATAGACTTCCCTATTCTTTTAGTTGGAGACCCCTGCTCTAGGATACAGTGAGACAGAATTCCTAAAGAAGGTTGGAATTATATCAAGCCTCAAGTATCACATAGCTTATTCTATATAGTACTGGGCCATATTGTTTGTGAACTGAACCATATAACATGATCCTTTGCTTCCAGCACAGTGAAAGAGATTAAAAGCACATGGTTTCAGTTCCCAGACCGATTTACTGACCATCTCTCTCTGAATTGTTTCAATGACTTTTCATTCTTTTATTAAGATAAGAAACTTCTGTTTCCATGAATATTTTCCCCATCTGTGGTCTCCCTTATTTTCTCATGATTTGTTTTTACTGTGAAGGGAGAAGAGGGAGTTTCATGTCATAATAATATGTTCTTGTTCTCTTTATATATTTATTTACACACAGTTACAGATAGATATAATCAGTTTCTTTGTCTTTTTAACCATTGAAGTAGAAGTTTTATTTCTTGAAAACTTCTGGGAATAAACAAGTTATGAATCTTTTTCATTCTTCATAGAATCACATTATGCTCAAGTTTTTAGTTTTTTCAGATATTAATATAGAGACAATACAGCATGTCTCATCCTTGGAATGTAAATATGCCTCTTGCCTCTGGACTTCCAAACAACCTACCAAGAGTGGGTTTTCTTCCAGTGCTATCCTAAACAGTCTTTCCTAAGGACTGCAATTACACAGTCTAAATCTTAAAACTGAGAAGATATTCTGGTCAAAATGTTTTGTGGAAGACCTTTTCTCTTGCTCTAGGCCTCTCTTCATACACAGAGAAAAAGAAGGGACTAATCTTAAAAAAGATTACAAAGAAGTCACAGATTTGTTATGCTGATAGATTTGTTCACCCAGCATGCTTAACGAGGACAGTGAAAGATTTAGCAACTGTGTATGTGTAACAGGTGGGTCACTACAGTGTTAGAATTGGTTAGTTTGTGTGCGTCTGTTTCAGCGATTCAGCCGGCATAACAACTGGTTCAGTGAGAGCACGTGCCAAACGCGTGCTCTGCGCGCATGCTCTGCGTTTTAAAAAAGCTAAAAATTATCTTCAACTGCAGCTGAAGAAAACAGCTGAGGTGTGGCAAACTCTCTGCCACGCAAATCAGCTAAGCTCTAACACAAAGACATAAAGCACAAGAAAGAGCAAGGGCAGGAGGGCCCACTTGTTCATCGGAGCGAACCAGTTAGGAGCCAGCTGATTGTTGGAACGAGGGGTTCGCCCAAATAGATCTGAACTGGGAGAATCCCACCCCTGGTCTGTTTGTGTCTTAGTGTATTATACAAGTCTAGTGTATTTGATTAGTTTATACTATAATGCATTAAGTTAACCCAGAAAATGATTTTAATTATTTAAATTTAGTAACCTAGTTAAATATTCTGTGAGAACCCAGCTTCATATTCTCTGATTATGTGGCATAATTTTTAACTCCTAGTGACCATATGGATTTTCTCCATGACAATCTGTCCTTTATCGAGTATTTCAGATCTCCCAATGGTGCACTCATCACTACTGTAACTGAATCCGTTGACCTTCCTGCCAATCATCCCCTCTACATCTTTCCCAGCATTAGAACCTTTTCCGGAGAGCTAGGTCTTCACAGAGTATGTGCACCTGGGACCATCCCCTATTTCCCACACACAGGCCAATGTCGACACTGTCGGTCTGCAAGGCCAGAAAGATTGGGGATCGCTGCTTTACATAACACCTTCCCCCCCCAAAGGTACTTACAGTCTTTACTTCTGTTTTTTGACAAAAATGCTCCATAACAATAGGTTTGCTTAACAACCACAACATTTGTTTAACAACTGCCACAAAAAAGACTGTAAAATTGGGTTGGTGTGCAATTGTCACAACTTATGACCATAATGGGCAGGCTCCATTATAGTCATAAGTGAAGGACTATCTCTCCTGTAACATTTCATTAATATACATGTAAAATACATTTACCTTTTTTTGATTGCCTACATTTTCAACAAGCTATAACCAGTTTTGAACTTCTTGGCGCTTTCTGAACTTGGTTGTTTGCTTGCAGACATTTTATTAACCTAGTAGGTAACATCTCAGTCATACATCAGAAAGTATGAAAGACTTCACAGTTCAACCGGGAGATGCATATATAATAGAATATTTTATTCTATTGGAACCAGTTATCCTATTTTCAAAAGTGAATTGCTTCCAGAGTGAATCAATTGATTTTTAAAGTGAAATTCAATTTTAAATAAGGTGAAATTTAAATTTAAATGTGACCCTTGCACCAGATTAACTGCCCTAATCAAGACCTAGCTGTAATTAATTAATTAAGTACATCAACACTCAACTCTCCTTTCCTCTGATTTTTGGACTAGGCTTTCTTTCCAGTCAAGTTATACAAGTGGACCAATTACAGTCCTCAGTCCCATTTTATACCCTCTGAAGATCAAGTCACCATGTTTGGGTTGCAAAGACTAGTTTTCAGTAAAACAAAGGAACATCCAACCTCTAATCTGATAACTATGATTAACCATCTTCTAGTAGATTCAATGCACCTATTTGGAAAAGGGGAGAAAAAGAAGGAAATACAGATTGAAAATTTGCCTTTTCCAATGAAATCAAAGCCAATGAAATCAAAGCTTACTACTTGCAAGGGCTTAAAGTACTTTATTTAAAGAACTATGCTCTTAAAGCATAACCTCAGAAGGCAAATGTAGCAAAAGTAGTGCACGAGGCAACCTAGAAAGCTAAATCAAGCTGGCTTTTAAATTTCCTTCAATGCCCCTGATCATTGTTCTGAAGCACTATCCTACACTGGCTTGGAGTGTTATAAAATGAAGGGGAAATCAAGGTAGGAAAATGCTTTATCCTGAGTTAGGCTACTGCTCCATCATTGTTTATATGCCATCCAGTATTGCCTAACCCAGATAGCCTGCAATCCTTTAGGTCTGGGGTCCCCAAACTTGGCAACTGTAAGACTTGTGGACTTCAATTCCCAGAATTCTGTTTGGAGACCTCTAGAGCAACTGTGTATAGATTGGATAAATATTGAAGCAACTTTGTTCTTGAAGGGAAAACTAGAGGGGGTTGAACTTAAGTGACCTTTTTAATCACTTAAACCTTTCTTCACCATGCCACCCAAAAGCTAAACATATTCTACTTGTTCAGTCTCATGATATTATGACTTCCCCAGCCTGACCAATCAATAAAATCATGTTCCCTTCATACAAAGCCCATTGTTAGTCCTTCTGAATAGGCAGCAGCTTTCCAAGAGTATTTTAAGTCATTCCCATATGTCTCTGGGTTGAACCAATGCCATTTGCCTACAAATCCTGGAAAGATTTGAAGCAGTTGCTGTTTTGTGTAATCTCACAAATGTGTATATATTCTCTTTGGCCTTTTCAGGTCACAGAAGAAAAACCCATCTCCTGGGCTTCTGTAAGGTAAAATCAATTTGTTGCTACTTTAGATTGGGGTATTCAGTAAGAAAATCCAGTAAGAATGAAGGGGAAAACCAACATTTAATGATACAAGTTACATAAAAATACCCTAGTTTAGCACCCATCCCTAATATATTGTTATTTGGCAGCATTGGCTGCATTGGCAGGGGTATTAAGATTCTCCTTTAAATGCTTCTCTTGTCCAAGTTCAGTGGGAAGTCCTGAAGTAAGGAAGATGAGTTTCTAAATGAGTAAAAGCTGGTTTCTTTGTGGTCCTCAGGGACCCATTGCCTGTGACTGTTCAGATACACCCTCCTCTCCCTTACAAACATCCCAGAAGCTAAAAAGCAGCTGGTCCCCAGCTGTTCTCGTGACTTCGTGGTCCCACTTGTAAACGGGCCTGCACGTCAATCCACTCTGGGCCTCTGTCAGAAGTTGGCTTGGTCTCCAGAGATACCACAAATAATGCCTTGTGGGAGTTTGATCTGCTGAAGTACTTTTTGAAAGGTGAGAAGGAGTGGCTTGCTGCCGCTACAGAGACATTACCAGGTATGTTTTCTTTGCAGAATAGAGAAAAACAGAGTAGGGGGAGTAAAAAAAAATCCTAAACAAACCCCAAGTGCACTTCACACCTGTAATCTTGGAGACTCCCTAGGGCAACTGATTTCTGCCTGGATAGATTATCAGTGGAACGCTAAGCCTCAGGGGTAACTCAAGATGCCTTTGGTTTCCTAAAAAGCAAAGAGAGCTTTGTTGGTCCAGTTGAAAAAGAATCTCAAATCTATACTCATCTTATACTCTTTATTGAAATTGAATGTCCCAACTGTCTATATTCCTGCAAATTGTGATTAAATGTAAGTTTTCTGACTTCAGCTCAGTTCAGCTTTATTTGCTTCTCTTTGACTAATATCCAGTCTAGTGACAGAGTTATAGAAAACTCAAAAGTTTTTAACCAATCATACCAAATATTCCATATTTCATAATAGTCACTATCTTGTTTATTTTTTAACAGTTTGGTTAGGCTATCCATCTCAGCACATTCATGTATTTTTTTAATTACCATATCCTCTGAAGGAATGAAAGACAGTTTCCAGTTTTGTGCGTAGGTTATTCTGGCCGCAGTTATCATGTGCAAAATTAAATATTGATATTTTTTCTCCATGTTTAAATCTATCATACTTAGCAGAAAGATTTCGGGTTCAAGTTTTAAATTTTGTTTTGTTATATTTAAAATCCAATTTCTAATATTTCTCAAAAACTTCTGAGCACACAGGCAAGTCCACCACATGTGAAAATATGTTCCATGTGTGTAGTTACATTTCCAACAGTTGGGTGGTAGGTTGGGGAACATCTTAGCCAGTCTCGCGGGAGGTAGGTGCCAACAATGAACCATTTTATATAAATTTTCTTTATACGAGACTGACATGGTTAATTTGTAATTTGTTTGCCAGATGTGTTCCCACTTATCTAATTCAATACTATGACCCACGTTTTTAGCCCAAATTATCATAGATTCTGTGACTATTTTTTCTTTTAATTTGTAATCCAAAAGATATTTATATGTTTTACTAATTGTTTTCTTTTCCTCTCCTAGCCATATTTTATCTAATTCTTGTGGGATCATATTAAAGCCAAATTGTTCTCTATCTTTTTTATAATGGGTTTGTATTTGTGCAAAGGGCCACCATGCTATCTCCTTTCCTTGAATTTGTATTTGGTTCCTATTTTTAAGCTTTCCAGTATCATATAGTAAATCTTTATACCTGACAATATTTTCATAATCTAATAGATTTGGATATGTGACTGCTTCCAATGTAGATAGCCACAATGGAACCTTTGGGTAGTGTTTTTTTTTAATCTTTCCCCAGATATTGAACAACAAATTTCTTACATAGTGCCTTTGGAAATATGAATGTTGTTTAGATTTTCCATCCCACATGAAGGCGTGCCAGCCAAGTTGGGGATCAAAACCTTCTAATACTAATACCCTTCTATTTTCTAATTTAACCCAATCCTTAAGCCAGTTTACTAAAGCAGCATCATAATATAATTCAAAATCTGGAAGGCCAAATCCACTTTTCTTCTTGGCGTCCTGTAATAACTTATATTTCACTCTGGGTTTTTTCCTCTGCCACATAAATTTAGATATACATTTGTTTAATTCTACAAAAAAGTTCTTTTCCAACTTGACTAGCACTGTCTGAAACAGGAACAACAGTTTTGGCAAAATATTCATTTTTACTGTCGAAATACATCCCAATAGCAATAACTGCAATTTGGCCCAATTATCTAAATCTTTAACTATTTGCATTATTAACTTATCATAGTTATCTTTTTTAATCGACGAATATCTAGCAGTCAACCAGATCTCTAAGTATTTTACTTTATTTACCACCTGCATACCTAATTTATTTGCTAGTTTTTCCTCCTGCTCCTTTGTACAGTTTTTTGTTAACACTTTCGTTTTTTCTTTGTTAATTCTTAACCCTGCCACCTTTCCATATTCTTCTATTTCTCTTAGTAGTATAGCGCTCGTTTCTAAGAGTTCTTCTAATATAAATGTCATATCATCAGCGAATGCCTGGAGTTTATATTCCTCTTTTTAAATTTTTAGTCCTCTAATCTCTTGATCTTGCCTAATTTGTGCTAAGAGAGTCTCTTCTGCCAATATATACAGTAGGGGAGCTAGGGGCAGCCTTGTCTTACTCCCTTATTTATCTTTATGGTATCTGTATTTTCCCCATTTATTAATATTTTTGCGGTTTGCATGTTATAAATTGTCTTAATAAATCCTATAAAATTTTCACCAAATTTCATGCCTATCAGTTGTTTAATAAGGAAGTTCCAATTCAGGTTGTCAAAAGCCTTCTGGGCATCTAAAAGTATCAATGCCATTGTCTTGGTTGAGTGTACTTCGTAGTATTCTAATATATCCATAATGGTTCTTGTATTTGTTTTTATTTGCCTATGGGGGAGGAAGCCATTCTGACCAGTGTGGATAATTCTACTTAATACTCTCTTTAATCTTTCCGCCAATATTGTAGCCATTATTTTGTAATCTACATTTAAAAGTGATATTGGTCTATAGTTTTGAATTTTTTGAAGAAAAGGTAATATTTGATATTTGGATAAGTCATAGAAATGACAGAAGACGTGCATTTAATTATAAACTATATCGAGAAATTAAAACATTAAAAGAACGAAGGAGTTATTGTAACAAGGCAGATCATGTCAATGATAAAGAAAAAAAATTAACTCAATATACGCTGTATAAAAATTGCTCAGTATACGCTGTAAAATGTATATATGTATATATGTGTGTGTGTGTGTGTTGATTTGTCTGTTTTAATTGTATGTCAAATAAATGTTTTTTTCTAGAATAAAAAAAAGAAAAAAAAGAAAATTCAAAAGTTTGTTTTGTGTGGTTGGTCCTAATTCAAGTATTGACTGGTACCAATATTGCCCATCTTCTTCAGGCCTTCGCAACAGTGACAAAATTCATTGACAGGTTACTCTTCCTGTACCCCCAAAATAAGCATACATCATTTGAATTCAAATCTTGAGAACTCAATTTTACATGGCAAGAATACTGTACGGGCAGAATTATTTCCCAGATTTAATGATGACTATTATCATGATTCATCATTGATATTTTTTATGTACACTGAGAGCTTATCCACCAAAGACAAATTCCTTGTCCAAGTCCAATAACATTTGGCCAATAAAGAATTCTATTCTACTCTACTCTACTCTAGTTCAAAACTTAGGGTTTTCCCAGTTTTTTCCTTCCAAAAATCAGATCTGAAACATATGGCAATAGTATGCATAATATCACTTGGTGCTTGTTTAGAAGAGAGATGCCTTCTAGACCAAGGACCATGCTTGGTTTTTGAGGGATGTTCTGGGGAGGAAACACATCCTGAAAAATAATGGGCGAGGCCAGAAGAATCCTTAAAAGGGATACTATCTCTATAGTTAATAAACATTAAATATAGTTAATATGATTACTCCCTGTTAGCAATAATTTCCTCTTTTTATTCTATTTAAAATTATAAATTGGTAACAAGCTTTGAAAATTGAGGGCACATCCAAGGTTTGGAGAAGGCTCTGGTAAAAAGCAGAATGAGTTGTGCTTTCTCTTGGCTTACCATTCTTCCCTTTGCCAGTTTGGCATATGGAACTACAGCAAACTAAAAGATAGTTCACAGCGGGGGCTACTATCTGGTCCAAATGAGGCCCTCTAGTTCCCATGAGCTTCAGCACTCACTAGTCAAGACCAAACTTCCATAAACATGCCTGTGTTTCCACATACACAGGGGTGGGCTTCAAAAATTTTAGCAAAGGGTTCTCTGCCCAATTGCTGGGTGGGTGTGGCCATGGTAGGTGTGGCCTAGTAGGCCTCCTGCACCATAGTGGGGGGGTGTTTTTGCCCGCCCCGTGCTCCAGAGGTTTTTCTCAAGCTTCTGGGAGGGTAAAAACTGCCGCCCTGGGCTCTGAAGGCGACTGCACTTACTTGCACACCGAACTTCTGGGAGGCCCATTTATCGCCCTCCCTGAGCCTCCATACGCACCCTGCACTTACTTGCATCCAAAACAGGCCACGTGGGGACTCCTGGGAGGGGAGGGGCAGGGTGGGTGGGGCCAGCCAAAAGTGGGATTTGGGGGTTCTCCAAACTGTACAGAATCTTAGCTAGGGGCTCTCCTGAACCCTTGCGAACCCTCAGCAGCCCACCCCTGCATATACCTCTTCCCAAGGTTGCTGGCTAACTAAGATGCTTTCCAAATGAGAGAGAGGGGGGCATCTTTTGGAATCTCCACACTGGCTTAAATCAGTGACCACATACTTTACAATACTAATATTTCATTTCCAACCCTTGTTTTAGGGATATTGTATTATTCCCTTCCTTTCTCCCCCCCACCCCCCATAGGCAATGACAACCAGATTAATTGGAGAAATGCAGACCCATTTCCTGAGGTGGGAATGCTGCAAGCAACCTTCAAATACCTCATATAGGTACATCACCCATCCCAAAAGCCAAAGTAAGCAAAGAAGTAATCTGCCTTATGGAAGCTGGTTCCACGTGCTAAGTATTTTCATAATCTCTTTCTAAATATAATTCTATATTTATGTAATGACTATTCTAAATATAAACTTATGCAATATTATATTAGGAAAAGGCTGAATGAGAGATCTCTCAAGATGCTGTAAGTACAATCTCAGCAGAAATATGTAGGCAAGAGATCATATATCAGTTTAGCTATATTCTCTATTTTTATGCATGATTTAAACATTTCAAGTTCTTTAGAAACACATAAAATACAGGAACAACTGGGCATCATGGACAATTAAAGAAGAAGAAGAAGAACCAGCTACAGTAGAGGTGAACAATTAGTCAAACCCATGCTGTAAAATTGCTAACAAACAACTGATGTCAAGCAACCCAAAGTGATTAGAAACTATGGTAGAAAAAAGAAGAGAAAATGACATTAATTTGGGGTAGAGGGAGAAATTGGCATAGAGCTTTATTTCTTTATTTAGGTATGTTCTGTATTTACAGAATTCCCTTTCAAGGGATATGCATTTGGTACATTATTGCCTCTTTAAAAGGACCTGGAAAACCTGTTTCTGTGAGCTGTTTTTCATCAGGACGCCTGTCTTTAAAAAATAATAAAATAAATGGCTGCTATTTTTAAACTGGTCTTTGCTATTTGCTTATGTTGCCTGCTTCAGCTAATATGGGTTCTGAACTGGCTTTTGAAACATTCAGATTTCTGTTTTATGGAACTGAATTGGATTTAAATGTATTATTTATAACTAATTAACTTCATTCTCTTCTTTCAATTGGTTTATCTAGACAGTAAGTCTAGATCCAAATATACCTTTTATCCTTTTTATTTAAATTAACTTGAAAGTGACTTATTTTTAAATAAAATAGCGACAAAATTTCTTTTGTTGAAGACTGTACTTTTTTATTGACCGATTGATTCACTGGCTAATTATATGTCATCAAGTTATTGTAAATTCTTAGATCACATAGATTTTCTCCACGTCCTTTCCCTGGTTTCAAGTCTTCTAATGGTGTATCATTTGCCAGTGTTGAATCCATCCACCTGGCTGCTAGTCATCTCTTCTTTTCCCTTCCAAATTTCCCAGCATTAGCACCATTTCCAGAGGGTTAGTCTCTGTATAATGTGTCAAATTAGGTTAATTTGAGTCTAGTCATTTGTGCTCTGGTTGAAAATTCTGGATTGATTTGAATGAGGATTCACTTATTTTCTTGTCTGGCCATAGGAATCTCAGGAATCTTGGAAATCTTCTCCCACGCCAACATTCAAAAGCATCAATGATCTTTGTATCAACTTCTTGTTGGTGGTGGGCAGGGCCAAAATGAATCGAGTCTAAAATCAGGTACCCATTTCATTCTACATTTCCCTTTTCCTTTTTTCCTACACCCTGCTATTCTGTCAGAGGGTGTATTCATACAATGCGTTTGGTTAGTAAGTTGAGTCATTTCTCTGGATTTGTATAACATATTGAATTTTAAATTAACAAAAGGACCGAGCTCATCCATCAAGCTAAGACCACCCATCCAAAACCCACTATGATTAAAACTAACCAAGTTTAAAATGCTCTCCAAATACAGCCACAAATTTTAAGCAAATGACCTGGACTAGTCAGAACTTTTCTTCTTTTGACACCCTTTTTCTTTCTCTCAAGCAATTGGTTGTCAGGAAAAGGACAGAAGATGACTCTTATCAAAGGCCTGAACTGAATACTGGCAGAACGCTTCTAAAAATTGGAAAGCAGAGAGCAGCATCAAAATAGCTTGAGGGCCACCTGTAATGGTGTCACAGGCTGTCTCCCCTGCCCTGAAAGCTGCCCTAAAATTTCTCAAACCAGAAGTGATTGTGGGTATGATAAAATATCCCAAGATGGCCCTTGCAATAGTAAGTTTAAACCTCTGCCTGTTTAGAGAGCAGAAGGAAAAGTGGCCTTGCAGGATAGAAGGGAGAGCTGCTATCAAGGAAGAGAGGCTAAGGAAATAACATCAAAAAATATTTCATACAATAGATTACAGAAAATTAAAATGAAGGAGAAGCACATTCAGATTTACAAGGTTTTGTTCCTCTAGCTGAGTGTTTCTCAGCCTTGGCCGTTTGGAGATATGTAGACTTCAAGATAATGAAGTTGAGAAATACTGCTATTAGCAGTTACAATAAAGATAGTCATGACCTCTATGGCATTGGTTTCTTGATCTACATTGTTGACCTGACAGCTTTTTTTAAACATAACCATATGTAATCACTGAATCATGCTGTTGTGACTATCACTTTGACTTTTTTAAACATACCCTACAGATCCGTGACAACTTTCAAGCAGGAGAAGGAAGTCTAGTTTATGTTACTCTAGAACAAATGAATGCAAAATTATTCTGATATGAAATATGGCTCTCTGAAACATTACTGTACAAAAAAGCACAATAAAACCACCAGTGGGAATTTAACATATTATTTTGCAACTCAGACTAGTCTTTCCACAAATTCTGGGTGCCAAGAGTTCAATTTAATGCAACTACTTGGCCCTGCAATTGATACCAGGTCAGTGTTTCAATCTGGGTGTCACCACCAAGTAGTCCTATCCTCTCCTCCTTCTCTTTTGATTTTTAAGGAGATGTTCCCCTGCTTCCGAGGTGTTCAGCAGTTAGGCCTGCTCTGCTTGTTTCTTGCCTCTGAGAGAAAGGTAACATCCTGACTACTCATTCAGCACTTACTTAACTTGATGAAACCTGATGTGTCTCTTACAAAGCCAAGCAGGTTTTTTTAGTATAGCCTAGCATGTGAGATGCTTTACCTCAGTATTTTTCAAACTTGGCAACTTTAAGAACTATGGATTTTTAACTCCCAGAACTCCTCTGTCAATATCCTGGCTAGGAGAATTCTAGGAGTTGAAGTCCATACTTCTTAAAATTGCTAAGTTTGGGTAAAATAAAATAAAATAAACTACCGCTTTACATACTAAGCAAATATCACCCCTCCCCACTGTAATACTTTTAGTCAAAAGATAAATGTTTTCCATTATCTGCTCCAAGATTATCTGCTAATACTTTCCTGTATTAAATACTTCTTCTGTCCCTTAGTGGGTAAAGAATTTTTCTTCTTCCCAGGGTGATACTTGCAATTTATTTATTTATTTATTGCCTCCAAGGGTCACAGGGCAGAACCAAAATTATGGTGGTTGTGCTGCAAGCTGAAACAGAGGGCTTCCTTTGCTTTGGGGGATGGCAAAAGAGGTGTGCTAAAACAGCAGAGGCTTAGCCTACTGCCTGTTCTCAAACAAGACATCAACATCTAGATTTGAGGCTGCATGCAGGCACCAGCCATAGGCTGCCTACCTTTAGATAGGCTGTCTAATTTTGATTTAAAAACCACCACAGGTAAAAAAAAAAATTATTACACCAGAGGTGTCAAACTCAAGGCCCATGGGCCAGATCTGGCCTGCAGAGTGCTTAGATCTGACCCACAGAGCTATCCGAGAAACAGCAAAGGACTGGCCTACAGTGCCTCTGCCAGCAAAAATGGAGCTCGGAAGGACTGCATGCGGCCCTCCCAAAATCCATTTTCACTGGCAAAGGGCTGCAGGAGGCCATCACATCTGAAAATGGAGCTCAGGAAGGCCATGCACAGTCTGCAGGATGTCGAGCTGGCTATGCCCACCCCAGTCATGCCCACTTGGCCCACCTGTAGTCAAACACAACCCTGATGTGGCCCTCAATGAAATCAAGTTTGACACCCCTGTTCTACACTATTCCTTCTTTGCCTCTGAAACAGAACCACCTTAACTGTTATATAAAGCAATATATTTTAAATCTGCCACGCATTTCCAGAGATAATTTTCTCTGCCATTTGATAATTGCTTCTCTTACCCCCACTTGAGATTAGAAAAAAACTTTTTTCAACTTTTGGGGGAGATAACATTAAAAGGAGCTGGAAGTGGGAAATAATTCCCACCATTTAAAATTCTTTTTAAAACTTTTGTAAAAATGCTGTGACTTGTGAAGAGTATGGTTATCTAATTTGAAGCCAGATCAGGGGCACAACCCTAGATTTTAAAGTATTAACAAAGAGTTCATCTGAGTATACACAAAGTACTTTTTCCCCATACACAGCTTTAGAAAGAGGAGAGAAAGTTTAATAGGCAGTTTATCTTTCCTGTCCTTGATGTGAAGCCAGCTTTTGGTGGGGTGGGGGGAACAGATTATAAAGTAGTGTCCACTCCATAGTTTAGAAGGCTCCTTAGACTTCCAATAAAAATACTCCTTACATTTTCTTTTAAATTTGTGTATGTATTACACTGCTTTGAATAATGCATAGCTTATATACTATAGAGGACGGCCCTTACTTACCCACAAATGAAGGAATTCTTAGAGCAACTTAGTTGCACTCTTTCTTTTATAAAGGTTTACACATTACACTGTTATCTAGCAAAGTGTTGCTCCTTTTTAAAATGATTTGTGATTTTCTGTTCTAGTTATTCATGTTACAATGCCAGACAGAGTTACAGGCAGCCATGCATATCAAAAATCATTAGATTTGGATGCAGAAAACTCAGAATGATACAGATTCATCAAAGTCCATCATCCTCTCCTGCCCTTGGAATTACCTGGCAATGGCCTCCTTACAACTAAATGTAGTTTATCCAATAAACGATTAACATTGCCTGTGGTTGAGCACAGAGATCATCACCCTGTTCTACAATGTACAGTTGGCATCCATAGTGAGGTTAAAAAAGAAGTAAAGGCAACAGCTTGAACCCAAGAAGAGGAGGAGATGGAGAAAGTGAAGAAAAAGTATTTTGCATACTTAAGACTGTAATGATAGTCATAATGGGCATTGATGAGAGTTATTTCTGAATGAGCCACTTAAGCACTATGTTTTAACATGGAATACAAATCACAAACTAACACCTTAGAATAAATGAGGCAAGATATATGTGCAATTATTATTCATGTTATATTAGTAGGAAGAGGTTCTAATTTGGTAAACATTTAGTACAGGGCAGTTGCTGAACCTTTCACATAAAAGATAATTACCCTTCTCCCTTGCCAAAGCTGATTTAATAGTCAAGCACTAAGGAAGCTGTAAAAGGGTAACTATTTATAGCTAATCAGAGTCGATCAAGGCACGAGTGACTAAGAAAATCTGAGAAAGATTTATGATCTAACAGCGTGTTTAACTTAGTTATCAGAGTTAAGTTTTCTGAGTTTACACAATGCAGTTAATTATAACCCAAGAAAAAAACTGATTGTGAACATAGAAATAAGTCACCCAAAAAACATAACTAAGAGGTTTAGTTCCTGTTTTTGTTGACGAAACCATCTGCGAGATCTCTTACTACTTAAGCGAGTTGTGGTTAAACCAAGATTTCTCATAATGCTGGTTGCGACGCTGTATAGTTATTTACTGAACTACACTTCCCAGCATCCCCTAGTTTTGACCAGACAGATTTGGGGCGGCTGGAAGCTGAAATTTCAGCAGTCTTTAAAGTTAGCCTTGGCTATATTGAAGGTACCGTAGAACCGATTTGGCGTTGAATAGAGAGCGCCTCCTTCCGGCTAATAAACACTTCTCCTTCCAACCTCTTTCCAACATTAAGGCGCCTTCGTGCCGCCTTACCCAGCCCGGTTTAGAAATGCTCACAACGCGCGCTGTTGCAGAGCGTTTATTCGAAGGGAAGAAAGAAAGAAGGAAGAAAAGAAAAAAGCGAGAGATCTCCGCAGATAGGGAAGAGTTAACCCGCTGAATGCAGGCGTCGGGAACTCCGGCCAAATCCCCACAGCCTGTGCGTTGTTGGTACCTGGGCGCCTGCCCCTGTCTCTGGGGTGGAGCCAGCTCTAACCACAGGGCAGCCCTGTCTGCATTCCTTCAGAGTGACTGACAGCTGCGTGACTAGCTCGGCTCATCCCAGCTCGTTTTTGGATCGAGTTGAAAGAGCTGCCTCCTCCAGGCTAATTCAAACGACTGCCTTTTGAAATATTCCGATTCGGGAGCGAGGGAGTCAAGGCAACAGGTCCAGAGGGTGGCTGGCTAGCTAGCTGGGTGGTGTTGAGATTGCTGGCTTGCACATTTCTGAGCGAGAGGTTGCCTGACAGAGGCTCCTGTACCTTGGAAGCCGAGTTCTCTTAACTAGGATCAAGTCCATCAGTGCCTGTGTCCTTATAAAGGCCTGGGCTGATGGAATCTCAGTGAAGGAGTGGTTCTAAGAGCCTGGAGTTTCCAGGCCTCACTTGGCTCCTAATGAGAAAAGGAGAGTGGGGAGAGGGGACATAAGCTGAACTTTTTTTTTTTTTTTGGCCTTCCAAAGGTTTGCTCCATTTGTTTGTTTGTTTTATTTATTTGTTTGTTTATCAAACATGTGCAAGACAACAAGTATAAGTGTGAACATAAGAACAAAGGGAGTAAATAGAGATAAATAGGGACAGTAAGACAGGGACGGTAGGCACACTGGTGCGCTTATGCATGTCCCCTTTAAGGACCTCTTAGGAATAGGGGGAGGTCCCCAGTAGACTTGAGTTTGAAGGTGTGAGGGGTTGAGGCTGTAACAACAGAGTCAGGTAGGGCGTTCCAGGCATTGACCACTCTGCTGCTGAAGTCATATTTTCTGCAATCGAGTTTGGAACAGCTTCGCTTGAGTTTGTATCGGTTGTTTGTATATCAAAGCTGAACAGAAAATTACACCAGTCTAATTGCTTTCTGCCTTGTTCCACGATGTAGTGGTCAGTGATCACTAGAATTGGAAAGATAGAGGTTCAAATCACCGCTGGGTTAGTAGGGAATTTGAGGGTAGAATCTTAGGAGGGAGATTCTGAAGACCATTGACTGGAATCACACATTGGGTTAAGCTAGTAAGTAGTTCTTTGTCATTTAGTGTATTGGGAAAAGTCCACCATTGTGGTGCTTTGTTTAAATAGACCAAAGTTTAGTGTGGTAATGCAGGTCACTGAATTAGAAAAACCCTGTAGTCCAACCCCATATGTGTTTCAAGAAATCCAGACACAGAGCATCTCTCTCCAATTGTGTGTAGAGAAGGTGCCCATGGATATTTTGTTTTGGCATCTACCAGACTCTCTGCCCCACCTGTTTTTTTACATTAAAGAATTATTTTAATTAAAAAAATGAAAAAGCAGAATGCTATAAAGCAAAAGTACCAGCCCCGAGACTTAACTTTATTTCCAAGAATACCTCCAGGGCTCAAAAAGATCCCATGAGCTTTCTTAGAAAATAAAAACGACGTACTGCTACAGTCCAGGTGCTATGTGTATCTACCCTGGAAAAGGAGTAAGAGATTGCATGTAGTAGGGAAGATGCTGCATTTTCTGTTACCATCCTTCAAACCTGCTCCGTCTTGTACTCTTTTTAAAAAGTATGGGCCTCAATACTGAATGAAGTGGCTCTGGCACCCCTTTCCAAAAAACTCTGGGTTATTGATGATCTATTTTTGGGATCAAGGTTTCCCAAATGGTAAAATGTACTTCCATTGTGGAGATGTAGACATTCTGGGGAAAGTGTGAAGACCCTTTTAATTCAGGAGGGTCAAACTGGCGGCTTGTGGGCCGGATGTGTCACCCGCAGGCCACGCCCACCCCAATTCCATGAAGGGAAAGACATCATGTGATGGCAATGTGACGCACACGTGTTTTAGTTACATTGTTACAATAAATTATTTTTCCCAGTGTTTCATTATGCAATATTATTTTCATTCTTCATTTGTATTCATTTTGGAGTTTGAATAGAGATAACTAATGACTACGATTGGAACCAGAGTTCCAGTTGCTAAGGAAGGTGATTGTTAAGTGAGTTGCATTCAGTTTTATGACATTTTTGCCATAGTTTTTAAACAAGTCTCTATAGTTGTTAAGTGAATCACATGGTTGTTAAGTGAATTTGAGTTCCCGCATTTTCTTTGCTTATCACAAGTCAGTTGGGAAGGTCGCAAATGATGATCATATGACCCTGGGATGATGCAACTCTTGTAAATGTTAGTTGCCAAGTACCTGAATTTTAATCACAAAAACGTGGTGATGCTACAACAGTTGTAAGTGCAAGGACTAGTTATAAATGATTTTTTTCAGTACCACTGTAACTTTGATCATTAAACAAATGATTGTAGATTATCTATTTTATGGCAGGTATGTATGTATATTAAGATATTAAAGGGGGGAGTGATGGCAAAAAGTTTGTGAACCTCCGTTTTAGACATTTAGATATATGATTTTCTAATTAGTTGTGTGTTGGTTCAGCATGTGGATGCTTGGTTTATTTTGAAGAGGCGCTTCATGGAGATAATATGATTCTTTTTGTGGAGGTAAAGAATTGGCACAGTTCTCCTTGATGGAACACTTGTGTAACCCTAAGATACCATGTCCACCCAGTCACATGACCACCAAGCCACTCCCACCACCTAAGCCACACAGAACCGGTTGTTAAAAATTTGAATCCCACCCCCGCATGAAACATATCTAAATCACCTTCCTTCTCCAGATTTCCCCACAACAACAACCCTTGAGGTGAGTTAGGCTGAGAGAGAGTGATTGGCCAAGATCACCCAGCTGTATTTCATGGGTAGAAATCCCAGTCTCCCACTTTCTAGCTGGTGCCTTAACTACTAGACCAGGGGTGTCAAACTCACATCATCACGATGTCGTCTCGTGATGTATCGCATCTTTCCCCCCCTTCACTAAACAGGGCTTGGGTGTGGCCAGCACAGACCGCAAGTTTGACACCCCTGTACCAGACCAAGTTTTGTGACCCAATGGTTCTACTGCCCATATAGAACTGTAAAGAGCAGGGGAACAGGCAAAATTAGAATCATTAAGAAATTTATAAGAAAATGATTTAGAAAACTGAGTAAATAGAAAAATAACTCATTCCACTCATGAATTTGATAGAGTAACGTGACTTGAATGTAAGGATTTGAGGAATATAAATTATTCAAAAATAATAAGACAGGCAAAATGGAGACAGAATTACATTATATATACATTATATATATATTGGGGTTCAGAATTTAACCAATCAAGTGTAGAAGAAAGGCAGAAGATCTGGATGATGCTCTTCCAGTTCATGCTACAGAATTTTCAGGGAAGAGATACATAGTAATAATGGGACCCAGAAAACCTTTGAAAAATAAAGCTGGCCAAAATTAAATTGATCCCAACATTTCTCTGGTCTTCCAGCTGTTTCAGTTCCCAAAGGGTTGAAGAAGAGATAAATCATAACAAGTATGAAAATGCTGGTTGAAGAGGTTTCAGTGAAGCACTTCCTTCGGTGGAAGTGAAGACATCACCTTTAAGATAAAAGGGAAGATAAAAGCACTAAAACTAAATTTTGTGGCTTTCCCAGTAAGTAAACCAAGGATGGATCCACTGCTAGAAGAAGATAGGTAAATAATAACAGGAGAGGGGGAAGAGGACATAACATTTCAGTTTTTATTTTGCTATGAATCTCTCCCAAACCTAAGCAGAACAATTAGCAGAAAGAGGAGGAGTATGCATAATTAGGGATTATCTGACTGTCACGAATGAAATCTCTAGGACCCAACCAATTACTTATGTGAGTCTTCAAAGATCTTATGGATTCTTCTGCTATGCCAGTTGCTATGATTTGTTTAATAACTGTGACAAAAAAAAGTTTGTAAAATCATGATTAACTTAATAATCTTCCTTAGCAACTAAAAATTTACTGCCTATAGACATAGGTTAAGGACTACTTGTGTGGCATAGTTTTACATTACTTGGATAATAGAAAATTATTACAGATAACATTAAGAGATTAGGAATAGCAAGCACTACAGGAGGATCATGGAATAATGAACCAGAATCAGCGAGAGGAATTTCAACAAAGATAATGGCAAGATCCTACAATAGGATAAGAAAAGAAAAGAGTGTAGGATTGGGACTGTAACACATGAGAAAGGATCTGTGTATCTTTGTGGATCACAAGTTAAAGATGAACTAGGAGTTTAATGGAGCTATAAAAAATGCAAAGGCAATTCTCAAATGCATCAACAGAAATATAGGATTACACTTGAGAAGTAACCAAACCTTTTCATTCTAAATTAGTCAGACAACTTTATATAATTTTAGGCACCACGTTTGAGGAAGAATATTGACAAACTGGGACATGTCTAGAGGAGAACAATCAAGGTGATAAAGGGAGGGAATCATGGGGAACAGTTGTTGGATAGGCTGGAGAAGAAAATATAACAGGGAGAATGTGATGGCTGTTTCCAAAGTATCTGATAAGCTGTCAGATAGAAGACAATGCAGAATTATTCAGAGTTGCTCTAGAATTCAGGGCAAGGAACAACCATTTTAAATTTCAAGAGAATAGATTCTGGTGGGATATTAGGATCAGAATAAATTCAGAGATGGTAGACTATTGCATTGGAGTTATTTAAACAGAATCTGAAAGACCATTTGTTGTAGATCTATTGAATTGAATTCCTGCACTGTTCCATATAATCTCTAAGATTAATTTCAACCTTTGCATTCTATGTTTCAATTAATAGGTGAAGCACTAATCCAGGTTAACAAAATCTAACAAAATTGACTCGTACTCTGTTCTGTGGAAATACATTTCCAGATAAGATTTCTTGAAGCTTGAATAAATATATCCACTTGTTTTAGGCTTCTCATTGTACCTGTCAGCCCACTTACTATCTTTCTTTAAATGCATATACCCATATTTTGAAACTAATGCCACATAAGAGTAAGAACTAATACTCAGGTTTATTCAGAGTTGGGAAACTATTGGGAGTTGGGAAAAGTGAGGCATTCCTCTGATGACTAATCATTTTCTATCTGGATTCAGTTCAACTCCAGCCTCAACAAGAAAAAAATACTAACTAGCTTTCTAATTTATAAATATACTGTAGAAATAAATTACATAAGTTTATTTCTATAAATTTCTTTTATAAATAGCCCTAGTTGCCTTTCAAACGGACCAAAGAGCAGCTTCAAAAAACAGGGCAGAAGATTGTGAGTTCTAGTCCCAGATTAGGCATGAAAGCTGGCGAGTTGACTTTCAGTTAATTACTCTCTCTCAGCCCAAATCACCTCGCAGAGAAAATAGGAAGAAAAAGATGGAGAAAATAGGAAGAAGGTGTTTGCCACTCTATAAAAATAATACAGGCGAGATACAAATCCATTCATTCATTCATTGGTATCTTTGATCTAAAATTCTTAAATGCATCAACCTGTTGTCCAAATCTCTTGTTTGTTTTCTGCTGTGGTGATTCTAATCTAAATCCAAGGTTTGGAGATTATGGCCCTCTAGATGCTGTGGGATTCATTATTACCAGCCATAGAATCCATGGTCAAGGATAATGGAAGATGTATTCAAATAATGCCCTTGAGACCTGTAGATTTTTCATTCCCCAGTCTACATATTAGAGAGGTAAATGATTTATTGAAAGAGTGTAAGGATCTGGATTTTATAAAATGAAGCACACAAGTAAAAATTCACAAGTAGAATTCAGCGTGGGAATATATTTTTGAACATATGGTTCATTTTCCATAGAATTTCATATCACCAAATCTAAAAAGGGTGGAATAATATAAATATGCAAAGAAAATTGTTTCATAAAGAACAGTAAGCAAAAGAAAGGATAGCTTAGAAAAAGTAGGCACATTTGACGGCTAGAAATATCTCAATTGTCTGGATATGAGACACAATTCACATGCTCATTATTGGGTGTTGTGAGTGAAACTGCATTCTTATGATGGGCCTAAAGTGTATACATGTGCAGAGTTTATAAAATTGAATGAGGAAGGCCCATGCCATCTTAACTTCTGATGCGGATCCTTCATATAACAATTGAGGTATTTTTGTTACCATTTTAGACTGCTTGTGGTATAAGCCTTGGGGTGATCTGCTAAGAATGTGTGACAAATGCTCAAGTCATAAAAGTAATTCATAAACAGCTGATGAGTTGGTAAACCTGTTTTTAGAGCTAGACCAGTTCAGATGATGAACATGGATAAAAGTAGTTGCAGTTCTTCCATGCAATAAAATCAAACCTTTCCATAAAGAAAACTAGAGGCTAGGGAACTAGATATTCTGCTTTGCCCTGACATTTGCTTGTTCAATTTTATAGAAAAATAACACAAGTAGTTCAAATCATTACAAGCACAGTTTCTTTTTCCATCTGACATTTATGAAAACTACATGGCTTCTTGGAGATAATATTTATTTGGCCAGAATGGGGAATGGATCCAGCACAGAATAGCTACCTGTTTAAAAAAATATGGCTATTCTATTCTTCATTGACATTGCGTATTTTCAGCCTTCTCCTACTCTGCTTTATTTATAGAGATTATAGCCTCATATTGCAGGGCATTTGGCTAGGAATTGGAAGGATTATTGACAGTATAAGGATGCTAGATGGCAGAAGACTAAATAGTACTGAGGCAGCAATAATTAAGAATCCATTACAGATTGACACCTATAAACAGAAACTTACACCATAGGTTGTAATTGCAAGTATGATTATTCATCTCCATCTAGTATTAGAAATCCAGGGAACTATCCTTGGTAGGACATATATTGCACAGGTAAGAAAAATAGGGTTTCCCCCTACCTACATAATGCTTGCCAGTTTAAATCAGTTTTGTCTCTCAAGGAATTCAGTGCAGTGTACTTTTGAGACAGGTGTGAAGGTGTCCTCAATCCACTACAACAATTTGAACTTTGCACGTGCTGAAGTAAATATATGATGTTCTTTTAGGGTCCTTCTATATCAAAAGTCATTAGAACTATTTAAAAAGTTTTGCAGCTACTCTATCTTTTCTTCCTTGGTAGATCTTTTGTAATGGAAAAGATAAACTATATGGAAGAATTATAGGTTAGAAGACATTTCCTGAGGTAACATTTCAGATATGAAACAGTTTGATTGCACAACACAACCTACCTAGAATCCACCAGGGTGCTTCTATACAACAAACTAGATCATTACTCAAATCTAGTAATTCTGTGGTTGAAGAACTCCATGTTGGAATAGGATACTGTAGATGAGCATAGCACATTGGCCACACTCCCTCTCTCAATAATGTAAAGCTGTACAGTATTCTAGCACTGAAGCTATCATAACAAGAGACACTCTCAGTGCAGGAACCTGTGGCTCCAGTTTGTGAAAGCTGGCTGGAAACATTCATCAGCTACTGACAAGTTTGACATTCATCTCTTGATTTGCCCTTTGGCCTTCACGATGGTGATGATGAAGCCATACCAAGACAGCCCAGCCGATGATTGTCCAAGGATCTGTCACTATCCCTGCCAGAACAAACAACAGAGACAAATGGCCCCCATCAACAGTAAATGGCACTTAATCACATGCAGAAGGGAAACTGGTCAAGCAGACAATCTAGACACCATATGTGAATTCTTAACTAATCGCCATAAATTGCCCCAATTTGTTAACAAGCTTTGCAATGGGCATATGAACCCCAAAAGCTACAAAATTCTTTCAACTGCAGCTGCATGGAAATAATTTTGCACTTGTGCCTGCCTGGACTTTTTCCCAACTTGACTGAAAATGGCAGTCCTGGAGCTGGTGCTGTTTGTTGCTTTTAGCAGTCTAAGCTTTGTGCAGTGCTGGTGAAGGGTATTGGTAAAGGAGAAACTTAAAAAGAAAAGTTGGAGGAATCATTGAAGCCATACTTCATGCGAAACAGGACAAAGCTATATTATTATTAAAGCTATAATTCATACACTCTTCCCAACTGAGTGCCCTTCAGATGTCTTAGAACAATTTCCAATTATCATATCAGCTGGGGCTTGTGGGAATTTTATTCCAGTTTATTTGATGGAAGCCCATTTGAGAAGCTTGTCTCTGAGATGCACCCTCAGTTTTCTCTAAAAAATATCCAAAGGAGTAGACTACAATTAATTAACTAACTAACAGAGGCAGAAGAGATTAAGAAGAGGTGCAAAATTACACATAAGGGCTATAAAGAACGAGCTTAACATTCCTGATAACCACGATGGGGTGGTCACTTACCTCGAGCCAGACATCCTAGAATGTGAAGTGAAATGGGCCTTAGGAAATCTGAGCAACAACAAAGCTAGTGGAGGTGACAAGTGTTCCAGCTGAGCTATTCAAAATCTTAAAAGACGATGCAGGAAAAGTGCTATACTCAATTTGCCAGCAAATTTGGAAAACTCAACAGTGGCCACAGGATTGGAAAAGGTCAGTTTACATTCCAATTCCAAAGATAGGCAATGCCAAAGAATGTTCAAACTATTGCACCATTGCACTCATTTCACATGCTAGTAAAGTTCTGCTTAAAATCCTACAAGTTAGGCTCCAGCATATGTGGATCGAGAACTACCAGAAGTACAGGCAGGATTTCAACAAGGCAGAGGAACTAGAGATCAAATTGCCAACATATGCTGGATCATGGAGAAAGCTAGGGAGTTCTAGAAAAACATCTACTTCTGCTTCATTGACTATACTAAAGCCTTTGATTGTGTGGATCACAACAAATTGTGGCAAATTCTTAAAGAGATGGGAGTACCAGACCATCTTATTTGTCTCTTGAGAAACCTATATGCGGGTCAAGAAGCAACAGTGAGAACTAGATACGGAACCACTGATTAGTTCAAAATTGGGAAAGGAGTCCGGCAAAGCTGTATATTGTCACTCTGCCTATTTAACTTATATGCAGAGCACATCATGAGAAAGGCAAGGCTAGATGAATCAAAAGTTGGAATTAAGATTGCCAGGAGAAATACCAACAACCTCAGATATGCAGATGATACCACTCTAATGGCAGAAGTGAAGAGGAACTGAAAAGTATCTTGATGTGGGTGAAGAAGGAGAGTGCAAAAGTTGGCTTGAAACTCAACATTAAGAAAACTAAGATCATGGCATCGCTCAATTCCTGGCAAATAGAAGGGGAAGAAATGGAGGTGGTGACAGAGTTTATTTTCCTGGGTTCCAAGATCACCACAGATGGGGCCTGCAGCCAAGAAATTAAAAGACTTTTGCTCCTGGGTAGGAAAGCTATAGCAAATCTAGACAGCATACTAAAAAGCAGAGACATCACCCTGCCAACAAAAGTGCGTATGGTCAAGGCTATGTTCTTCCCAGTTGCTATGTATGGCTGTGAAAGTTGGACCATAAGAAAGGCTAAGCACCAAAGAATTGAACTAGGGTGCTGGAGAAGACTCCTGTGAGTTCCTTGGACTGCAAGGTGATCAAACTGGTCAGTCCTAGAGGAGATTAACCCTGACTGTTCTTTAGATTAGAAGGCCTGTTCCTGAAGATGAAACTCAAATACTTTGGCCACCTAATGAGAAGGAAGAAAGACTCACTGGAGAACAGCCTAATGCTGGGAAAGATTGAGGGAAAAAGAAGAATGGGACGACAGAGAATGAGGTGGCTGGATGGAGTCACTGAAGCAGTAAGCGTGAGCTTAAATGGACTCCAGAGGAAGGTAGAGGACAGGAAGGCCTGGAGGAACATTGTCCATGAGGTCGCGATGGGTTGAACATGACTTTGCAACTAACAACAACAGACTACCATTTCCGTAATTCTCTTTACTGTCTGCTATTTTAAAATTTACAACGAATTTTTGTTGGGAGATGCACTGTAGTATTTGTCCGTTTGTTTTCCCCTTTTTGTTTTTCCCTTTCTAGGGCTTGAAGACAAAATTATAAGTACCCTGCCCAGTTCTTTCCTCACAGGCATTCTCTGAGTTAGGTTAAAATGAAAGACAGCAACTAGCTGAGCAAAATTAGCAAGCTTCAAGACAGAATGAAAATTTAAAAATCAGGTCTCATTTACTCTAGCCAAATGCCACATTGTCCACCCTGACAATATCCACAATGATGATTACACTGTTGAGTGCAGCAGTTCAACGTTCGTACCTCTTCTAAGCCTGGAACATAGGTAATGAAAAACAGGCCATCTTTTATGCTGAATTTGAAAATTTCTTGGAAGCTATTTGCTAACTGACTGTAGTAGTATTAGCTTTTATGTTAAGTTAGGCTCTATGTTAAGTTAGGATTTCTGGCAAACATGTCATGAAGTCGCTGTAATTGAAGCAGCAACTTATAGCATCACTGAGATTGTTATTGTTGTGTAGAAACCAATCATGAGTACAACAATTTGATGGATGATACTTCAGACAGACTTTCATTAAACACCAAACTTGCATAGCCTGGATGCTTTTTAGTAGCTGTTCCCACAACACAGAGACACACAGTTCACATTTTAGACTATTGCATGGTTCAACATAGTTATTGTGAATATTTTATGGTTCAGGGTGCTGCCTAAACTAAGAAAATAGGATTAATTAATAAGGCACAGTAATATGCCATGCAAACACGCCTGGCATGTTCCTTTGCTTTGTCTTTCAGTTTCTTTTTAAACTGGGACATCTTTCTGCTAGTACAATTATGATGGAGCCCAAACTAAACCAAATAAAACATAAATACTAGGAAAACTTGAGGATATCTGTGAAATGCATTCCCCTTACTAGCTTCCATCACTTTCTACTGCATGCGAAGCTCATGTAACTCCATACAAATATTCCACCACCACCACCACCCCCAAAACAAGAAAAAATAATATTCAAAACTATGTTAGGAAGATGTCTACCCTTAACTACCTTTCTTCTTGGTACCCGATTTTCTTCTTGCAAGGAACTTTGTTTATTTGTTTGGGGAAGGAATCACATTTTCCCTTGCCTTTATGAATTGCCATGGCCCAGTTGTTACCACTTCATGCAAAATTTGTGAGAAATCAAAACACAATCAGACCCAGCCATTCAGTCTTGTTCTCCCTGCCTCTGTAGGATTTAACTTTATTCACATTATGGATTTTTTTCCTAGAGATATGGGTTGTCCTCGACTTATGGCCACAATTGAGCATTTGTTAAGTGAGTTTAGCCTCACCTTATGATCTGTCTTAACCACAGTTGTTAAGTGAATCACTGCAATTGATAAGTTAGCAACCTGGTTGTTAAATGAATCTGGCTTCCCTATTGACTTTCCTTGTCAAAAAGTTGCAAAAGATGATCATACAACCTTGGGGCAGAGCAATGGTCATAAATATGAACCAGTTGCCAAGCATGAATTTTGACCACATGATCATGGCGATGCTACAAAGGTTGTAACTGAAAAATGGTGATAGGTCACTTTTTTCAGTACTGTTGTAACTTTGAATGGTCACTAAATGAACTGTTGTAAGTCAAGGACTACCTATACATATCAACGCACCCCCTTTTTTGTAGTTCTGATTAGAACTACTCTTCTCCAGGTTAATCCATTTCATTCATTCTCTCACACAGTACTCTGTCCCACCCTACCCCAGAATCCTGGCCACAGTCAGCTGGCATTCTATGGCCACTGAGCATACATAGGTTCATTGGATCCTCAACTGAGCTCCTTTCTGCAAATCTTGAAATTTTTTTCCTCCAAATCTGGACATTTTTTTCCTTTTATGGGTGAAAAAGCCATAGCACTTGCAGAAATGAGACAGCGGGGGGATGATAGAAGCTACAGTCCAACACTTGGAAAAGAAGGGCCTGTTGAAAGGTGATGTATATCTGCTAACCCATAAAATTTGAATCTTAATGTCTGGATGCCAGTTACCAAGAGAGTTTGATACAGACAATGTTCAATTCAGTGGATTCCTTTGCCAAGTGGGCAATTTGCTCTTAGTCTTTGATGCATGGAACAGATTGTGTGGGTTTTCATTGGAAGGGTAAGTGCAGGATGCTTGGGGTGGAGGTGGGAAAACTGTCCACCCCTTCCCTTCATCTTCTTATTCAGAATTAAGCTCCTTAACTCGGAGCACTCCAGTCCACCTGTGACCATTGCTGCCGTCACACCCCGTTTTGAAAGGAGCCTTTGTACTTGCCTCATTCTACCTGGGCTTCACCTTTGGTCTGTGATCACAGGGCTGTCTCTTTTAATTATCTCTCTTCGTCCCGCCTGGACTGTTCATCCAGGGGTCATCTGGGGTCATTGCTTATTGGGAAGAAGAGACATCACCAAGAGGGTTGTGTTTCAGAACTTTCCTTTGATGCCAGAAATTACATGTTGGCTCTTCCCCCAGCTCCCAGGGACAGATGCAAAAACTAAAAGGCGTTCACTTCAGAATTGATTGTGGTTTCCTTACACAATCAAGCAAAATGTGCCAATTGATTATCCAGTGTGCAGGGACCAAATACTGCTTCCCCTTATATGTTGAGACCAGAATCTTGACAGGACTTTAGACATCTTTACATCTTTAAGCCATCTTCATAGAAATCTGTTTGTAGTAGCTGGTTATTTTGAGAGCAAAGCTTGTAGAGCTTCGAGCAAACATCTTTTCAAACAATCCTCACAGAAGTGAGGTAAAACATCAACAAGTTCTTTTCTCCTGAGGAGTTCATCAAGATGCTCCAATGAACTTGGCCCAACTAATCTTATCAAATCCAAGAGTCTAAAAGCAGTCCTTGCAAGATTCTTTGCTAGTTTTTGACCCAAATTGTAAAGAATACAAATTTTTTGGATTTTTGCTTAACCCACTCTTTCTCTCCAGAAGATATTCTTTTTTTTTTTTGAAAATTTTATTTGGGTTTTCACAAAAACAAAATACAAATAAAACATCTTTTTTGAAAATAGCATGGTCCCAGGTTATCACTTCTTCATACAGACACAAAACTCAATTTCATGCTCATTTTTATATTCTATTCCATATCTTATTACCATTTTATATTTTCTACATAGTTTTTCCCCTCTTCTAATTTTCTCAACTTTGTTTTGATTATCTCAATTCAAATCATTATATTTATACTTTTGACTGTCCTGTTACAATTTCACATTATCTTTTCTTATTAAACAAATTTTTCCCTGTAGTTACCAAATAGAGTATAACACCTTTATATCCTTTAATTTTATCCATTCAAGCTCTTATTTAAGCTTCAATGTATAGCTTTAAGATTATAGCATTCAATATAATACATAACTTCCAATCGAATTCTGCTTGGTACATTCTTAAAATAGACACTATATTCTTAAAAAGAAAAAATTATATATATAGGTAAATAAAACACATTCCATTCCAATTCAACTCTATCATTAATATGCATTAAAGTCTTAACATCTTTAACATTTTTTTTCAATTGAATATCATACTTCCTTGGGAACACTTATAAACTTTCCATAGTTAATTCTTTTTTTCCCATATTTCTCATATTTTTATAAATCATTACTAATAATTAAAAATGTTCCCTTTTAATTCTCTCAATCATTTTAATTCATCTATTTATTAACAAACATCCCACTGCATTACAATAAATATTTTATCCATCATCATATTTTCTAAAGTTATTTCTATTTGTAATATAACAAAGCTATCTTATGTACCTTTGCAGAATCCCTTTTACAATTAAATTTTCATCCATTATCTCTAAACAAACTTATGGTTACAATCCTTATATCTTTTCTCTGTTTCTCCATTTCTTGTTTCTCTCTTTGACAACTTCTTTTCCTTGCCTTCTTCCCCTCTTCTTCTCCCTGCCCTTTTTACCCCCTTGTCTCTCTACTTCTAACTCTCTCATCTGTAATCCCCTCTTCTGTTGCTTTCTAACATTATACTTATCTTTCAAATTGTTGTTCTTCTTTTTGGTTGTTTTTTCTAATCTTAAACCTTTCACTCTCTTTCCCCCCTTTTCTTCCTCCCCCCTTAAAATTATTTGATCATTAAAGATGGCTTCTTCTTTGTCCCAATCTTCTTGTTCTGCAAGCATTTCTTGTTGCTTCTCATAGTTTCAGATCTCCATTTCTAAGAATTGATACACAAAGCCAAAAGAACTTCTCCCTTCTTGTGCATCTTCTTTCCATTTTTTAGGTTCCGTTTTCAGTTCTTCGAAGAGTGATACCATTTTAAAAACTTTTAAACAACCACCCAGTTAATTTTAGTCATCTAGATGCAAAAACCAAAAATCACCAAGTAATCCAAATAATCCAAGGCTGTTTCTACTTGCTTCTTTTTTTCCACTTTCTCTTCCTAGGGTTCTATTATTTTGTTACCAAGTTTCCATTAAAATGTATCTTTGAGGAATCTTGTTAAAATTTCACTGTAAGTTCCTTTTAATTACCGTTCCATTCCTTAATTCCAGGCAGTCTCCTCCATTTTTCCAGATCCTGCCCTTCTATTATTTTTTTTTCTCCTTTCCAGCTTTTAAAAACTTTTAAATGTCCAGAAATCTTTATTTATCCCTTTGACTTTTATTTTCAGCTTAGATGCCTATTAATGTCAAAGTGGATTTTTTTTTCAGTTTCTTGCTTAAGTCTCTTAGCTGTCAGTATAAGGAAGGGAAGAAAAAACCTAATCCTTTCCCTTCTCTCTCTCCTTCGCAGCTTCAAAATCTTCTTCGGGAACAATGTGTTAAGTTTAAATTCCAGGGTACCTTATTTGTTGCTTTTGCGGTTTGACCCAGTCAACCAAAACTTTCTCTTCTTATCTTCCTCCTGCACATTCTTTTCCGGTCGAGTTCTTCTTTGTGGTGGCCATTTCTGACCACCATTTTGCCTTCGGAAAAGGGAGTAATGGCCAGCTGGGGAGGAGAGATGCGGCTCTCCTCAACCCTGCAGGCAGTCTCCCCCCTCTTCACCACCTCTATGGGGTGGCTTAGCCCCGAAACCAGCCGGCTCAGGGCACTCCAGCGGCAAGCATGGATCAAAGCCTCGGAGAGACAAAGTTTCGGTCTGTCACTGAAGAAGCTCAAACTGGAATTCCCTCCAGAAGATATTCTTCACTCAGATGTTTTGAGTTCGACATCATGAATTTTAATTACTATATATTTTTCCTTGTATTTTAAATGTGTGTGTGTGTGTGTGTGTGTGTGTGTGTGTGTGTGTGTTTGAATGTGTGTGAGGGGGGGATATATGTATTCATAAGATATACCTTATATGTGAGTGTCTATGGGTACATCATGTATGTACACATACACATAATAACAGTATGGAAAAACAAAAACAAAAATTCATATTATTAGAATATAATATAATATTTTTCATATTATTAAAATAAATTTCAGTTTTTAATTAATGCAACCAATTAGCAACTGAAGCAAAATCATAATGGAGATTGAGGCTTCTAAAATGTGACAAGATAAATATTTTATGATACAAGCATATATCAGTATGTATAATGTATTGAGTTACATTATTATGACTGTCATGTATATTCTAAAGCAAAGCTTTTCAAACTTTGCAACTTTAAGATGTGTGAACTTACTCCCAGAATTCCCCAGCCAGTGTCCCAATAGAATTCTGGCAGTTGAAGTCCAATATCTTAAAGTTGCCAAGCTTTCAAAATGGTACTTTAACATATCCTAGAAATATATGGACTGATACAGATGCAGGGAGAATATTGCTAAAGTTCTAAGCTCTTTTCACAAAGTTTAATTCCCAGGTTTGCAGAGCAGAAGAAAAGCAATAAAAGACTTCTTAGTCTATCGTGTAGCTTCCTGCCATTGTTTCGTTTTGTCTCCACTTTCATGTCTTGGAAAACCCTACTTGCAATGGGAGACTTAATTGTGTAGGCAAATAAAATTTTTAAGACCAGAAAATTCTTTCTATACTTACAGTTTCAACGTAATGGAAAAATACATTCTGGCTTAAAGTGCACTACCATCTAGGAGATGGAGTGGCAGGGAGGGAACCTTTCTGGGTAGCATATGGGTTGGGTAATGTTTACTAAGCTGATCCTATTTCCAAGACACTTAGTCCCTGTGGTGAGCCCCACCACAGAAGTAGCTTACCATGTGGTGATGACACTCCACATGGTAGCCATATGGTCCCTTAGAACATGTATGCAAGGACAAAACCTCTAGCACCCCCACCAACCATGTATGATAACCCTCAGCTCATGTGATAATCTTGAAGCTGGTGGTCCAGTTTGGAGTCAATGAAAAAGCTAAAGAAATCATTGATTACGCCAACAGAATGATGTCAAGAAAATACAGAGAATCCAACTTTAATAAGGACACAACTAAAAATAATTTGAGGTTGGTTTCAATAAAGGCTGGAGGCAATTGAAGGCTATCCAGTAGTATAAGATACAACAGAAAAAAATAGGGCACATTCATGCCACATTTGGATGCATGTAAGAAAAGGATCTCAGCATCTTTAAAGATAATCCAACCATGACTCTATTCAAATAACAATAATGAGGACAGATGCTATATCGTCTCAGCTGTGGCTGGATGATGCTATAAATGACCAATCATTTGAATCCCACCGATGAGGTGAAAACAGGTACTTTTACAATTGGCAGTTATCATCTTATTTTTCTTTTGCTTATGGAAGGCCCAGGACAAACCAGTTGATTTATTGACCCAATAATCCTCTTCTATTCTTCATTCTGAATGAGGAGGTTTGTGAAAGAAAACTGCAGAAGGCTTCCAACGTGCTCCACTTTGTGACATACTTCCAAACAGAAGTATACAGCTTGATTTATTTTATACTTGGGGAAAAAAATCATGTTTCTTTTTTCATCTATTTCCTTTTTCTCTTTCTCACATTCCCTCCTCCCCATTTTCTTCCCAAGTCTTCACCTACAGATCTTGGAAAATAAGTTGGTCTGACAATCCAGTCAGAAACATAGATGCTATTTTTTAAAACAATAATCATGAGGAATTGAAATGGACCCATCATCCTAGTTCATCCCACAGAGGTTCCCAATCACCTGAATTTCAATAGACAATATATTTCTTTTCAGTCCAGATGAGCAAAATTCCCTGAGGTGTTTGACGGAAATAAAAGCCTTACTTTACCTCTACAGTGTGTGGCTTGGCTTGCTTGTGTGAGTCATATTATTTACTTGGCAAGCAATTTTGCTTTGGGGCACTGAGACTTGATCTGCACACATGTCACTTAGTTTTGTGTGTGTGTGTGGTGTGTGGCCAGCTTTGTCTTGTGGTAGGAATAGGGTGGGCTAAGAGAATGTAAGTCTCTTCCAAGTTTATGTGTCTATGAGACATCAACCCTTGAGGCATAAGATGGGAAATCTTCTACCTGTTCTAGAGACTGCATTAAAAGAAGTCTATCCAGCAGTGTAGGCTTGATGTTTGACTCATATTGCAACCACGTAAGCATTTCCTGTATATCTCATTCATCTGGGAACTTGAAGAACTATTGCAGGTGATGTCCCTCTTAGTTCTTTAGTAGGAACTCATTTGTATAAATATGTAGCAAACATCTTCCTAATCCCGGCCAGCCACGGAGAAAGATCTCTCAAATGATTGGAATAGAAGCTTATTACCAAGAAGACTCATGTAATCTTGATTGAAGACCAAGCCAACCTCAGCACTTGCAAGTACTGCATGGGCAAACCTACTTAAAACTTTTAATGGGTTTTGCAAATGCTTTGCAGATAGTAGCAAATCTGATTTCAAATCTGAGCATTATTTGACTATAGAAACCCACATGTGACATTTTAAACTGCATAGAGACAATGGGCTATGTACTTTCAGTGAGAAGAGTGGCCATTCATGAAATTCACAATGTGTTTTCCCAGTTGTCATGTATCAACTGTGTGAGGTAGTCCAGACAAGAAGCAGAATCTTGCCAGCCTGACCCCTTTTGGACTTTTTGCTGAAGAAAGAAAGAAAATCCTAAATGTGTGATTTATGGGTTTGGTGATTAGAAAGGATAGCTTAAAGAAGGAAATTATGATGTAGCCTTAGAAAGTAAAATATAAATGCATTTATAATTTCAGTCAAAAGGATTAAAGATGCTTCTTTACCATGCTTTTTCTTTTCTTTCTTGCTTGTTTGCTATTTTTCTTGACTTTTTTGTTTCTTTTCTAATATTTATATTTCTTTAATAAAACTATAAGTACAGGTAGTCATCGACATGACCGTAATTGAGCATCAAATTTTTGTTGTGATGATCTTGGAACACAACAATCATCGTAAGAGTCAGTTGCCAAGCATCTGAATTTTGATCATCCACTCATGGGGATGCTGCAAAGGTTGTAAAACTGTGAAAAACTGTCATAAATCACTTTTTTCATCGCCATTGTAACTTTGAACGGTCACTAAATGAACTGTTGTAAGTTGAGGATTAACTGTATTTTTGCATTGCTGAAAGTACAACTTTCCCCCTCATCTTTAGAGTCCGTGTAACTAGAGAGGATCCCTTCTCTTGCCACCTGCCAATTCCTTTTGTGGGCTCAGTTATTTGTTATCTGTCCATTCCCTTGTCTGAAGCTCTTCTTCCTTTCTCCCAAAGTTATTCTCATATAGCATTACATCATAAATGCCCTTTTCCCTCAGAAATAATGTTTCTCCTTGACTGCCTTTATGGTGGAATTTATGGGCAATTGCGGTAGTAGGGATATGTGAAGGGTATTAATCCAAGGAGCACTAAGATATTCAATTTTTTTATTTATTTATGCGAGCCTGGCCACGTCAAGGGAAGTCAGCAAATTCAAAGTTAGACCAGATTTGGAATGTGATTTGGAACTCTTCCTCTTCTGATAGTTATCTTTGAAATTGCTGGAATATTCTATCTCCAGAATGCTGTATTTTACCTCTCCCTTATGGTTTATATGCACAACTGAATACAACGTGTTTCAAACTGTGGCACCATAAGTATCACTCGTGGGAAGCTATCAAGAAAAGGTGTACACCAGGGGTGTCAAACTCGAGTTGTCACAGTAGCATCGCGTGGCATATTGCAACTTTTCCCCCTTCGCTAAACAGGGTGCGGATGTGGCCTGCGCATGATACATCCGGCCTGCGGGCCATGACTTTAACAGACCTGGTGTACATTATTTAATACAATCAGAGACAAATCACACCAGGCTGTTTTCTATGGATATTGTGAAAATGATTAAGGAGGTTGAACTGAGAAACTGTCTAGAAAGCATCCATCTTGTCTTGGAGAATGGATAGCTCATCTCAGTTCATCCAAAATGCTGGTGGTTTTAAAAGGCGTTGGAAGGATCTATTTGTTTGGGTTTTATAATGTCCATAAAATATTTAGGAAAAAAAATTATGATTCAACTGTTGGACATCTTTGGAGGCAGAAAATTAGACTCGAATAATGAATAAACACAATAAGCACTGAAGCCATTAGTGGCCAAAATCTTACAAGCTCTGTAGCACCTCCCATAGTTAGTAAGGTGTGTGTCTCCAGCTCACATTCTAAACACAGCATGTTGTTTGCCAACTGAGCAGCAATTGTGTTTTGGAAAAATATCTCCAACATAGTGCCTCTGTGAGAACCCTTAGCATTGCTGCGGCACCTCAATACCCTCTAAAAAATCTGATAAATTGTCCCAGTGCTGAGAGGCCTGAATAGGAGTTTCCCCAAAGAGTCTCTCCTGTGGAATAACCTTCATATAAAAGCAGAACTAACTCTACAATTCTATCAAGGATGGATTTAGCTGTTATATATTATTTCATTCACCAGCCAGGCCCAGGATATCAGGGAAGTAGCATTGTCCTTAATAAGCAAAGAACCAGTGTTTTCTATCCCTGCCCCATATATATATATATTGGCTTCTGCTTTCTATAAAGCAAAAGAGGAGGAAAAAGAGGAGGAAGAACTATCTACCGATGAACATTTAGGAAGTCCAAATAATCTCCCTGTAGCCAATTCATCTGCAATAAACGGTTGCTGAAATCCTATTAACGGACTTTGTAAGTATTAGTTCAGCTGGGGTGAGTGTATTAATTTTATTCAAAATTCTGTCACTGTTGATGTATCCTTGTTCTTGTATTTGTCTTGTTCCAATAAATCTCCTATTACACCTTTAAATTTGATTTATTTGTACTATAAGATGATTATTTATTAAAGCCCTTCCCACATGTAATACTGTACCCTTACACAGCTATACTTGTACTTCAGGACTGACATAATGAATATGTTCTGTAATTCTGGGCTTGTGTGGAAGACCAAAGGACTACCTTGTCTATTGTTTTATAACAAGGCTGAAGGAAGAAAAGTTTCAATCCAAGCTTGCGGTGGTCAATTATAATTACCTTTTACTGGGACTCCGGGAACCCCTTGAATAAAGACACTGCTGTAGATCCTTTTGAAGTATTACTCCTCATGGTTTGTAATAACCTCTGTCAACTTCAAGGACTTCCAATGCAGACAAGAGGATTAGACCAAGATGGTGGAAAAGGATGGAGGTGAAAGCATTCATGTTTAGTGGTTGGGAAGGAGGAATCAAAAGATATGATTGTATTCACAAACTGCTTGATGGCTTCATGGACAGATCTGTCTGATTCAGGGCACAGTAATAAGGGAAGCAGAATATCAAAAATGTCAAGATGGCCAGTACAAATAAAAAGGAGTAAAATTTCAATTACACAGTTATAGCCATATTGTTAATGTTTTTTAATCCTTTCTGGAGACATTCTTGTCAGAACATTCTAACAAAGCCCTATCGCCACTTTCCAGAACTTCATCATCAAATCTTAAACTGGTCTTGCAATGGCTTATAAGAGGCTACCCTTGAGGAATATCCAAAAGCTTGATGCAAACTGACAGTGCATGACTGGAATTACTGATTTTTCCATTAAAAGGGATTGTTCTCTCTTCTGATGGAAATTCCTACTCACAATTTATTCTCTCTAAACTGAATAATTCAGGCAGAGAAATCTACTGTTGGGACAAAGACTATACCATTCCACAGCTCCAGGCAATTCCTAGTACTCCATACTGCTGGCATTAGACAAATGTTTTCCCAATCAATCATATATATTTTAAGATTATAATTTAATTGATGTATTACTTATTCACACAGCATTTTTTAATCTTTATTGAGTATGAGGGTTCAGAGAGCTTTCTTGGTATCTTTGCAAACAATACATTTTACACATGCATATTGTTAATTAGCCCCTGCTAATTAAAGAGGAAAAGAAGAGGTTTAATTATTTTAAAGTCCTCAAATCTTTATTTTGGATACCCATCTGAAGATCTGATTAGGAATATCTTTCCCCAAAGATTTCTAGATTCTAAATTAGGATCCAGAAGAGGAATGTACAGGACAGAAGGAATGGGGAAGGAAAACAATGCCATGATCCAACAGTTAAAGCAGTATTTCTCAATTTCAGAATCTTTAAGATGTGAGGGCTTGAACATCTAGAATTCCCCTGCCAGTGATAAAATCTGATCTAAGATTCAAATAACTTCTATATTGTTAAACAGAGGGTTAAAAAAGTGCAAGGATCTTTTCAAAAAAAGATATACAAGCATGACATTTGAAACTCCATTGGAAGTATTGGAATAAGCATAAAACGATTACTTTTAATCTGTTACAACTAAGGATGATTTAAGTTTATCTCACTCATGAAATGATGTGTGTGTACCTTTGTTTTCTTTCAAGATGTATGGACTGGATAGCTCAGAGAGAACTGGGAGAATTTAGGGAGATTTGAAAATATATTTTTATACTACCTTTTTCTTGATTGTTTAAACCAAATTGTCTAATCTGGCTGTCTAAATTGCTTCTTCTAGTAAGATGCAGTTCTTTTATTACTTACATACATGCATACTGAATATCATACTGACTGAAAAAGGCAAGATTTCTTGTTCTCTAAGTAATGCTGAATAATATTCCAGGGAGAAGCAGAGATGGTTAAACAGATTCTTTTATCCAAATCAGAGATTATATCTAATTTTGTCTCTATTTTGAAATTGTTTTTGGATTTTGTGAAATGAAACTTTGATTCTGTTTTTGTAAATGCTTATTGTTATAGAAATGGCTTGTACACTGTGTTGTGTAAAAGCAAAAGGTTGTGGTTTTAAGGTTGTTAGCTTCTACTGTGCTAAAGAGGGTTGGAAGTTGATGCCTTTTTCTTTTTTTCTCTTTCCCATTACACAGTACCTCTCTTTCTCCCTCTGTCTCTTCTTACTTCTTCATGTTTTTTTCTTTGTATTTTGTACTTCGATAAACTAATTTTAAAAAGTTAAATCATAAGGGGAAAAGAAACAAGAATTCTCTTCCTCTAAGGCTAGGGTCAAGATTTCAAATAAATATATTTTTTAATGAATTGAAAGACCAAAGGAGACCAAAATTGGTTCATGCATGGTAACACGAATGGGAGGAGACTGTTTCGTTCACACCTAGATTGCAATCTTAGATGAATCATATTTGAAAAGTAACTCTGGTATTGTGCCACTTACGAAATGCCATGTTGGGTCAAGTTAAATATCTAACTTCTATGCCCAACCTTTGAGAATCATCTACACCTCAGATTTCTAACGATCTTGCCTGCTGTTTGAACACTGACTGCTCTTAGTGCAAAACAAAAAAAGGAGAGGAGACATCTATACTATGAAGTATCATGCATTTAAATCTTTTTAATATCCACAGTAAGATGGACTGGACAACGTGCATTCTGGGGAATATTCAAACATCCTTTCTGATATTTTTAAGAGGAAAGTAATGATGTAACTTTAATCTGCTGTGGGACCTTGGATCTTCATCCAGTTATTCAGCCCTACTTGAACCTTCCTAAAACAGCTTTTCTTCTTTAGTTCCCATCATCCTTAAAACCTAATGTTTCTGGGAAGATTTTGGATAGCATGGACAGTCTTTCATCCTCTTTCTTCCGACTTCCATTCCATATTATGTTCTGGAGAAAAGCAAAGTGGCCTTTGATTATCATATTAGAGAGAATCTCTGCCAGAAATGTCTAAGTAGACCTTTGAGTTGATCTTCCCAAAGTTCTTCCAGTTTTTGTGAATTTCCAGAGAAATTGTCCCTCTAGATCAGTGTTTCTCAACCTTGGCCATGATAATATGTATGGACTTCAACTCCCACTATTCATCAGCCACCAGGTTTGCCTTATTTTAATATTCAGAGCAATGAAGAGCTTTTCTTAGTGTATGCAGCATTGCAGAGCTTTTTCTACATATGGGATGGAAAGAAAAAATAGTAAAAAGTTCTCAGAGTTTTCTTCAGCCTTTCTTTTTTGGAAAAAAAAATGTGAAAAATTCAATAGCAGTAATAAAAGGAAGGGCAAACAAAATTTAGAAAGAAAAATAAAAATAAAGAACAAAAAGTGCAGGAAAGACAGAAGAGGAAGAAATAAGAAGAGAAATATTTGAAGAAGCAATTTCCAATTTTCATCACAAGTTCTGACAAATTAAGCAATATTTCAGTCCTAAAAGGTTACAAGTATCTCTTCTTTCCTAACCCATCAAATTCATAACTATTAACATTTCAGTCCTGGTGTCAGCAAAATGGCCGTTAATGTTTCCCAGAGCTTTATAGAAACGTATTTTCTTCTAACCTTGGTCAAACAAACGCAATATTTACTCCTTCCTTTTCTTCTAATTGTCTTAATTTTCAATTCATTCAGATGTTGTCACATCTCTTCATATTTTTTCTACCTCAGAGACATTCTTTAGCCTTTCTACCAGTGGTGGGATTCAAATTTTTTTCCTACTGGTTCTGTGGGCATGGATTGGTGGGCGTGGCAGGGGAAGGATACTGTAAAATCTCCAGTCAGAGATGGTGTTTGCCAGTTCTCCAAACTACTCAAAATTTCTGCTACGGGTTCTCTAGAAATGGTTAGAACCTGCTGAATACCACCTCGGCTTTCTATCCTTTAAGAGTGATTAAACGGAATTTTGAGAAACAAAAGAAGGCAATTAATTCCAGGAGATGAGAATGAATGGATAGTCTTCTGATAAAAGGAAAAAGTTTCAACAATAAAAACGAGACATTTTTATATCCCTGTGGTTTAGAATACAACACTGGGCAAACCAGGCAGAAGATATCAGTCTGGAAGTTTCTTGTTATCCAAGATAAGGATGGGCAACCTTTTTTTTTCGCTTGATGGCTGCAAGTAATTTGTTAGGGTCACTTGTCGTTAATGTAGAAGACTTCACTCCTGCTTCCCCCCTCCTCTCTCTCCCTCTCCCTCCCTCTCTCCCTCCCTCCTTCTCCCTCTCTCTCCCTCTTCCTTTCCCTCCCTCTCTCTCCCTTTCTTCTCTCTCTTTCTGTGTGTGTGTAGTGTGTAGTGTGTAGTGTGTGTGTTCTCATCTTTCCTCTGCTCAGCAGATTACTAAGGAGACAAATATCTTCTGCCAAAGTCTTTGTTCATTTACCCAGGGCTTTTGAAATTAAGCCAAAATTCACGTGAAATTATGCTGAGAGCTGTGAGAGGCCTTGCGTTTTGTCTATTCGAAGGAAGGCAATAATGTTACAAAGAAGCCTCAACAAATACTGGAATGTTTTGATTAATAATAAATTGGGTTTACACAGCACATGGCATCCTTCCTTTGAGTTAAGAAAACCCCGTGGCTTTGTCCAGCTAGTGTGGTAGGATTTAGATCGCACAACATGCTGAACTAGAGATAGAAATAGAGAACAAGTTATCTCTTACCCCGCAGCTGAAGCCTCACCACTTTCATGCACTTGATTTACAGCCATAATTGAATCCAAGGTTTCTGTTGCTAAACAAGAGAGTTGTTAAGTGAGTTTTGCTTCATTTTACAAACTTGCTTGCCACATTTAAGTGAATCGCTGCAGTTATTGAGTTAGTAACAGTTATTAAATGAATCTGGCTTTGTGCATCAGAAAATCACAAAAGGCAATCACATGACTCCTGGGATATTGCAACCATCGTAAATATGAATCAATTGCCGAGCAACTGAATTTTGATCAAGTGTTAATGGAGATGCTGCAATGATCGTAAGTGTGAAAAATGTTCATAAGTCACTTTCCCAGCGCTGCTATAACTTTGAATAGTCACTAAATGAATCCTTATTAGTCGAGGACATGTGTACGTGTGCAGCAAGTCCAACACATGTAAAAAATGGGTGGAACTTTCATTGTGCACAGTCGCAAGCTCCATTTACATTTCATTGACCCATCTCCATCCACTGGTGCCGCCAAACACTCTTGAGTGTAGCATGCTGTATGAATGCATGTCCTAGAATAGGAGTACCTATGAATGGAAATAGATGTGTACCACTGTCAGACCCACTACTGTTTAAACAACTAAGTAAAAATTATCCTTGGCGCCATTCGTTGGTAAAGGAATAGTTTTAATACAAGTCAAATGAATTACCATCAAGCATAGCCAAAACTGAGAACCGTGCACCAAAATCTCTAAGTTCAACTTTTCCCTTCCTTAGGGGTCTCCCATTGCTGACCAATCAGGTTCAGGCAAGATATTTTCTGAATGGTCCCTTCAAGTGTAGGTTGGTATGCAGCTGCCTTATTCTTCCAGCCAGTTGATCTTGAAGAAACATCTGGAAGAGATACAGCAGTTGCTTTTGTTTTCTCTCTTCCAAAGTATCCACCCTCTCATCCCGTCTTTCCCAGAGTTTGTGGCAGATTGTCACCATATGATAGCAAAGCAAAAGCAAGAATAAGATGACAGCTGACAGCCACAGGAAAATAGCCACAAGATGGGGTTCTTTATTAAATTATTTAACTTAATCAAAATTATGGATTACCTCAGTTACAGCTGCAATTTTAGATGGTTTACAAAATATTTTTTAAAATAATGTTAAAATTAACAACTCATAACAGAAAATGGTCAAGCACCCACATCAGAGAAGACAGCAAAAACAGTTGCAGAATTATCAAAGATACTATCCAGGAATAGGATTACACACACACACACACACACACACACACACACACACACACACAGAGGTACAATACAGTGGTGGGATTCAAAAAAATTTACTACCGGTTCTGTGGGCATCGCTTGGTGGGTGTGGCAGGGGAAGGATACTGTAAGATCTCCAGTCAGAGGTGGTATTTGCCAGTTCTCCAAACTACTCAAAAATTCTGCTCCAGAATTGGTCAGAACCTGCTGAATACCACCTCTGGTACAATATAATCATAGACATGACTGATCAAAAGAAAATCCCATTGAGTCCAATAGGTCTTACTCCAAATAAATGATTATAGGACAATGTCTAAAAAAAAGAAAACCTTTGCCATTTCACTAAATGCTGAGATGCTAATCTGAACAGCAGTGCCACCTATTGACTTTATTTACAAAGACAAAGCTGCCTTTCACAGCAGCCCAGAATAAAAAAATAGAGTGGCAATATATAATCTTCTTAACTAGATTATCCAGTAGGATGAGGGTCTAGGGCTAGATTAGGCTAGATTATCCTAGGCTAGATTATCCAGTAGGATGAGGGTCTCCTTTAAGCATCACATTTCCAAAAGCATCAGTTATTATTAATAATAACAATAGCCAAGTGTAAAACTGTGTTGCTCACCTAATGCTGCCATCAGACCTTGTTAAGTTACTTTTAAAAATTACTGGAACTCTTTTTTTCTCCAGCATGAATCTTTGCTCTCAACCACATTTATTCACTTTTCCATCCAAAGCCAGACATTCTTTTACTACTTTCTGGCATATAAACTCTGACCACAACCCACTTTAATAAAACTCAGGGCTGATTTGCTATTTCTTTTACTAACAGTAGGAAATACAATATGAGATTGCCTACCATTCATATGGTTGTCAGACAGCAAGTAACAATTAACATATATTTGATTGCACGGTAAAGGCTGCTAACCTTGATATTTCTCCCACCCACCCCATGCTTTTGATCCCCCTGCCATAAGGAGAAAATATGAAGACCTGACATTGCTAAACATTAGAAGTGAAAGAAGTGACTCTCTGATATAATTATGTGGAGAACAATATGTAATTATCAATAAACTGTACCTTAGCATCTAGGAAACTATATACTAGCATATTACTGGCAAATGCATGAACACCTATAGTCAAAAATCAAATTGTTTATATTCTCATTTTAAAAGATTTAGTGTATTGGGTGTAAACACATACCCAGGAGCTGATATAAGTTCTGATCATGATAGATTGGTGAGAATCATGCCAAAAGAACCGCTGCAATCCTGGGCTGGGTCAGCAGAAGCTCAATGCCAAGATCATAAGAAGTGATAGTTCCACTTCATGCTCTACTGGTGACATTACACCTGGAATACTATCTCCAGTTTTGGTTATCACAATAAAAGAATGCTGAGGAACTGGAAACAGTGCAGAGCACAAAGATGCTGAGTAGTTTGGAGAAATTGTTTAAAATCTGGATATGTTTATCTTAAAGAAGAAAAGGCTAAGGGGAGACATACTAGGAATCTTCCAATTTTTGAAGGGTTGTCATGGAGAAGAGAATGTGGACTTATTCTCTGTAATACCTAGGGGTATTACAAAACCAATGGGTAGAAGCTTTACTAGAGACAGACAGAGATCCAAATTTGAAATAAGTAATACTTTCCAAGCTATTAAACCATAGAATAGCCTACTTCCTAGAATTGTAGGTGTTTTACCACTGGAGGTTTTTAAATAAAGGCTGGATACAGCTATTTGTCTGAGGAAAACTGCCTGGGCAGGAGGTTGAACGAGGAACCTTTCAACTCTATGATTCTATGAAAAGAATATCACTGTGGAAAATATTAAATGCAGAATGGAGAAATATTAAAACTAAAGGACTAAGATGACCTACAACTAACACCAAACACCCAGTTTGAGGAATCATGTTTTAAACATATTTCTTAAAACACTCCACAACAGCATTTATCCAAACTATGAAATTATTTGGACTACATCCAGTTTGGATTAAGGTATGGAATAGTTATCAGAGATCCCCTTTACAAAAATATACAAAACCTAGTAGAACATTTTAGGGGTGTGAATGTGGATGTTTATCAACAACAACAAAACAATTTCATGTTTAACAACAAAACAATTTCAAATATTATGTACAACATGGCAAGGATAAGTATTATCTCCTTCGCTGTATATATATTCAAATCATTTTCAAAAAATCTTTAGACAAATATCGAGGGTACAAGTATTAAAGCTGCAATAACAAAACATTATACAGATGACACCATCCGAGTAGCAAATAAAATTCTTGATTTACTCCAATTGAATAAACCTTAGGGGCTAAAAATAAATCAAAAGATAAAAAAATAATAGATATCAGTTAACATAAAATCTCTGAACCAAATATTATAGTAGCAGGAAATTAACCACTGAGGGTGCCATAAATACCTGGGCTTTATTCTGATTGATAGATGAATTCATAGCATGGAAAAAAAGGAGCAGGATTGAACAAGAAATATGTTCTTTTCAAAAAGTAAGTCAATGTATTTACTGTCAGGTGTTTAAAACTTAAAACTTAGTTGGCAGACTGTAGAGTTTTATGTCTTGATAGACATTTTGTATGGAGCAGAACTATGACAGTCACCAAAACAGACAGAAGAACAGAAGCCTTTGATAAAGAGAATATGTAAAAACTTAAAATGTTATGAGTTCAATGGGTATGAAATGAGGTGCTCTTCAAAGAACGGTGATATCAAGAAGAGAAAATGTATTTTTGCAATGAGCTATATCAATTATTTCAATTGTTAAATTCAAAGGAAATGCAGTTCTGGTATCTAGTTTGGCAAGAACATCAAAAGAAAAAGGAAGTGGCATTGAAATTTGCCAAACACCAATACAAGATAGGAGGAGGAGGAGGAGGAGGAGGAGGAGGAGGAGGAGGAGGAGGAGAAATATCATGGAAAGCTAAGCCATTCCCAACTTGATGCCTTCCTATTGGTCTGGGGGAATTCTGGATAATGTGACATGCTATCTGATGCATCTGGACTCCAGCCAAGTACATCTAATTCCAGTGCAAGTATTGACTATGGAATCTAGTGTTGTGAGTGACTTTTGTTGTAACTGCTGTTCTACAGATTGAGAATAAGCAAGCAGATGTTTCCCTAACATATTGCTAATAGAATCACCCACTTTTTTCTTTCAATAAGCTTGTATGGTTTTATTAATTTAAAACAGGATGAACATTGATGAGAGCTAGATTCAGACCTGTTTAAAAAATCTGTCAGACAAATCATATTATGCATATTGGCCATTCTTTTTCATAGTTCAAGTCTGGAGTTTATATTGATTTCAAATCTCTTTGCAAAGATAGGCTATATTTCTCATAAAAGAAAACAATTTCTTTTGTAGTATGAGAAAAAGAAAATTTCAGATTGTGTGATTTCCTCCAAACACCAGGTTTGCTCTTTGGTTTGCATGTTCCAGAACTCTACTTTTTAAATTCTACCCCTTCGGGGTTCTATAAAATTGTGGAAGGCGATAGAAGGTTGGGCAAACTGAATGCATTAAATCTCACTGTAAGATAATCTCCTAATAATCACACGGAATGATTATGGCACACTTAGACCATTTCTAAGCTGTGCGTGACATTAACAATATAATTAGGCATCACAATAAAGCAGTGCTGTGTGCCAAAACTCTGAGAAAAGAAATCAATTCACATTTTGTGCCAACAAATCCAAATTCTGTGCCAAGAAGTCTCTCATTCTGCACTCAAAAGTAAAGGCCATGTGAAGATATATGCCTTTTATCCCAGAGATGGTATTCAGCAGGTTCTGACCAGTTCTGAAGAACCAGTAGCGGAAATTCTGAGTAGTTCGGAGAACCCGCAAATCCCACCCCTGACTGGAGATTGTTCAGTATCCTTCCCCTGCCACACCCACCAAGCCATGCCCACAGAATTGGTAGTAAAAAATTTTTAAATCCCACCACTTTCTCTGTTTTGCCACCAATATTTGATTTTGTGTAGATTTTTTTTTGTCAGCTTGTGCTATAGAGAACAAAAATAAATGTAGTTCATACATGCAGGATGTTACTCTGGAAAATCCATGTCACTAGATGCAATGAAGGATGGTAGAGGCAGCATAATGGAAACATAGAATTCCGCCTATTTCAGTTTTTGCAATCTTAGAATCTGAAGTCAGATATGATTTTGCACAAAATTTCATGTGGACATACATATTATTTACTTATTAAATTTATGCATGTACAACTGTATAAAACAACATGGACACAACTAACTCTTCATATAATCATTATTTGTAATCATTTAGTAGTTTGTTCTAATGTAATGCTTCCTACATAGGAAACATAGGAAATGGAAGCCTATACATACAGATTTGGGCTATATTCATTCATTCATTCATTCTTGCCTTTTACCCTGCCTTTTTCCTTCAGTGCTAAAGGTGAAATATTTGGGAACAGTTTCCATACACACCACCAAAATCACGACTCATGACCATTTACATTAATAAAAAACATTGAAAACAAGCAAAAGCATCGACATAATCCAAAACTTAGGTTCCAAATAACATAAAACCAACTGAATGCATGTGGTGAATTCAACTGAACACTGGGCAACTTTAGCTTGCAAAAGAACTGATGAATAATTCGTATCTTGATGCCTTCCCAAAAGTTGTCAGAATTGTTGCCAATATAATCTCTGGTAGGAGAGTATTTCACCAACTAGAAGCCACTAAAGAAAAGCTGAGTCCTAGGGTCCTAATCCCTTTACCTCTTGTTGACTGAGTCCCTTAATATTCTCAACTGGAATAAGCAAATAGAATGGATTGGTTCTGGAGGCAGTCCTGGAAGTGTTTAAGAGTCAAACTATTTAGGGCATTAATAATCAAAAATAGCTCTTTGAATTGTACATGGAAGCATATTGGAGCCAGTGTAATGTTGACAGTATAGGATGACATTTCTATAATATCTTCCACCTGTCAGCATTCTCCACTAAGTGCAACTTCCAATGAAACTTGGGTTGCCCCCTTTGTAGTAGTCTAGGCTATGGGGGTTGAAGAGTTGAATCACTGTTGCCAGGGCCCCCTCTCCAGCCTTGCTGACTGTGTCAAGATGAACTGCCTCCTCCAGCCACAATAGTTATGAGTCCAGAAGAATGCTTATCTCCTTTTTCAGAAGACATGCCATCTGCCCAAATTAAGAATTTGAAGATAGCCAGATGGTCTCTGTACAAACAGAAACTTTATCTTGCTTGAATTAAATCTCAGTGTTTCACCCACCAGACATTCACATATAAGAGTGGATGGTCCAAACTCACCCATCTTCTTCCTAGTCCAAGCCAGATAATTTAATCACCACATACTGCCTTATATCCTGCCCATTCTTGAATGGATGAATTTAAATAAATGCAGATACAGAAAACTGAACAGTGAAAAAAAACATGAAAAAATAGAAATGAAAAATTTAGGGATAAAAAAACAAAGCTGACATATTTATTCTTTTCGCAGTAGAGGCACACAAAAGGAATGTTTACATAACCTTTTTATATAGTGGTGATTTACAGAGGCCACTTAGACTGAGAGACATAATCCAAACACATACTCAATAAGGCTGATGCTGGTTCAAAAGGGTTGGATGTCATCTTTGTTTTCCAAAATGTTTTGAATCAATACTATTTTGTAGGTCATCTCTCCCAAAGCAGAGAACATCTGAGAGAGGAAAAAGTCATTTTTGGGGAGAAGACTTTGGTACTTGCTCATAGCCATTCATGAAAGTAACCTATAGCAAGGGGGGTTTCATTCCATATCTTATGTCTCCCAATGAGTTTCAACCCTGGCATTTCTATGTGGTACTGGAAAATCCTCTATTTGAAACCATGGAGAGCAGTTTCCAGTCACTGTTGATAATTATGAGTTGGATGGACCAATGAGCTGATTCAGTGTCTTGACTCTATTCATATAAAAGTCATAAGCCATAAACTGCAGATTAGATGTCAAAATGACTTGGTTCACACAATACATTAAGCCAAACAAACCACAGTCTGTCTTACAGCAATATATCATAAAGTATCTTTCTAAGTTTCTTTGCCAAAATACGAGACAGAAGCTTTCAGATGCATTGTTCAGGCTTTGGAAGAGAGCTATTGCTTAATGGAAAAACCAAATATTGGAGGGAAAAAAACCAGGTTCAGACTTCTACACATGCACCTGGAAAGTATACATTCAGAGTATGAAAGGATGTCCAACCACAAGTTTTTATGTCTTTCAAGCTCTAACCCACCCCCCGCCTTTGACTCTCATTTCAGCTGTTTTGCCACTTTTTCCAGAAAATTTTAATTGCTAGTTACTGCCCTTGTTGATATTCCTGTTTTCAGCATGAAATTGAGGCAATGGCAGAAAGATGCCTAAAAGGACCTCGAGTAGTTTCCCTTCACTGGTTGCTTTCCAGATATAGAAATTTAAACTTCCGTAATTCCACAACCAGCATAGTGTTTCTGAGAATTCTGGAGTTGATCCATATTTCTTCCATGTTTGGGGAAGGCTGACTTAGAACAACAGGAAAGCCATTTGTATCTGGAAATAGGAACACTATTTTGGGGTTGACAAAGACATGTGGACGTGTGCTGAGTTTTACCTAATGCTACCTCAGAAATGATTGCTAGTCAAATCCAGCTTTCCTTCATCTGATATCATTGGCTGTATAGATTAAAAATTCTAGTCCCAAGATATCTAAAGGGAGCCAGTTTGAGAAAGCTGTTCAGTAAATAATAGACACAGAAGAAGAACTAAATAAGAAGTTGAACATCAACACTATGTACAGATGTACTATAAAGCCATGTGTGTGTGTGTGTGTGTGTGTGTGTGTGTGTGCGTGCGCACGCGCGCGCGTGTGTATGGATCTTTGGTTATTCGGGTTTTCTCCTGCATAAAATTGGAAGTGTCTAGGCGATGTTTCAATGGTTCGTCATCAAGGTTTTTTCTTTACCCCAGACCTACCTAGAAAAAACCACCAGATCCAAAATAAAAGCCTCCCCCATCAGCAAAGAAATCCAGCAAAGAATCATACCCAGAGAGAAATCATCCAGATGCCCTAGGCTTTATGGTCTCCCCAAGATACACAAAGAAGGAACCCCACTTAGACCAATAGTCAGTTCCATAGGCTCACCTCTACAAAACCTAGCCAAATTTCTCGCCAAACAACTACAGCCCTATGCAGAATCCATCAACTAACACATAAGAAACTCATTCCAGTTCATCGAGATCATAAAAAAAACAAAACTTACAAACCAGCGACCTACTAGTGAGCTTCAATGTCATATCCCTCTTCACCCAAGTGCCAATAAAAGAAGCCTTGACAGCCATCCAAAACAAATACAACCCCCCCAAGCACATCCTAGATCTGACCAACCACTGCCTATCCAATACATACTTCACCTACAACAGACAAAAATACAAACAAATAGAAGGAGCACCCATGGGATCACCACTCTCACCTGTCATCGCAAACCTCTACATGGAACACTTTGAAACACAAGCTCTAGAAAAATATGATCACAAACCCAAACTCTGGCTCAGATACGTAGATGACACCTTCATAATCTGGCCACACGGGAAAGAAAAACTGAACAACTTCCTCACACACCTCAACAACCTACACCCAAAAATACAATTCACCATGGAAACAGAAGCTAACAATCAACTTCCCTTCCAAGATGTCTTGGTATACAAAAAATCCAATGGCTCCCTAGGACACACCATCTACCAGAAGAAAACACATACAAACCGCTATCTACACACACTCTTACACCACCACCCAGCACAAATCAATTCTGTAGCCGAGACACTCATCTCCAGAACAAAATGCTTAGCTGACGAGCAACACCTAAAAACCGAAGTACACACTCTCACTAACGTACTAACAGCCAATGAATTCCAAAGAAAGATTACCCACCTAATCCAAAAAGAAACCCCAACCAAAATCCAAGACAGAGAACAAGAGAATGGCAAAGCCCTCCTCCCATATATATAAAAGGCACTACAGACAAAATCAGCAAGATCCTCCAAAAACACAACATGAAAACAACATTCTGCACAAACAGAAAAATATCCACCATCCTAAGAAACCCTAAAACAAAATCGAGTTAGAAAAGCAAGGAGTATATGAAATCCTTTGCACCGCCTGCCCCACCACATACATCAGACAAACTAACAGAAGAATAAGTGCACGCATTGAAGAACATAAGAACTCAATCAAAAAAGAAGAACCAACCTCTTCCCTGGTCCAACACCTCAAAGCCACAGGACATGAGATTGACTTTAAAAATACCAGAACTATCGCCAAAACCGAACACTTCAACAACAGAATAATCAGAGAAGCCATAGAGATAGAAAAACGCCCACACAGCATGAATAAACGAGATTACACCTCCCGCCTACCACCCATTTGGAAACCTGCCCTCATGAACAGATGAGTACCTAACTTGAAGAATGACACCAGACCCACACCCACGAGGGCCGCACAAGATGCTTCCACCACACTTCCACATAGATAGCAGACTCACACCCACACAGAAGATGAGACACGACCACGGACCAGAAGCTGCACTGCAGCTGCATCACTACCCGCTTCAAACCCCTCCGAGCCATACATGAAACGTACTGACACCCACCATGAAGATGTGGCACGACCACGAACACGAAGCCAAACAGCAGGATCACAGCTCACCAGCTCAAATCCCCCAGCAACTAAGACTAACCTGAGCACAACCAAGCCCCCATCTGAACAGAACACACCTCCAGCCAATCAGAACATGGCCAATCCCCCAACCAATCATAACACAGCCAAGCCCCCACCCAATCAAGTCACACCCCCACTAGCAGTTAAAAGGAAGAAGCAGCTGCAAGCTCACATTACTCTGAGAAGCACAGAGCCGAAGACACAAGCCTGAAGATGATGAATGAGACTTCATTGAAACGTTGCCTAGATACTTCCAATCTTACGCGGCAGAAAACCGAATAACCAAATACACACACACACACACATAACACACACACATAACACACACACACACACACACACACACATATATGGCATTCAGCTTTGTTCGGGTATTTTCCCACGTGATTGTAGTTGTGCTTTTAAAGTTGTAGCGACGTTTCAGCAGAATCTCATCTGCCATCATCAGGCTTCTGTATAGTGTTCATCTGTGAGTCAGGCTTTTATACTGGTTTCAGATTTAAATTTGGGGCAGCCTATTGCTGTGCCAGAATGGTTTTTTCTTCACCTTGATTGGTTGGGAGTCTTGGTCTGTGTTTATTGGTCTTGGAGTTTGCTGTGTTCTGCTTGATTGGTGTTTCTAATATCACCTGTCTGTTTTTTGGCTCTTTATGTCTCTTGATTGGCTGGCAACATTGTGTTACTTTATTGGAGGCCTTTAGTGCAGCTTGGCTCCGGGTAAATGGACGGCTATCATTAGTTAGGAAGCTAGGTTTCATCTGGGTGCCTGGTTGAGGTGTGTTTGAGCTGGAGGTATCAGGGGGGATCTGTCTGTGCCCAGGTGTTTGCCTGGCTTGTGGTGTGGAGATTTTTTTTGTTTGTGAGTGCAGGCTTCCAAATGATTGACAGTCTGGTGGAATCATCTCTTCTATTCATGCTTTCTGGTCTTTTTTCAATCTCTATGGCTTCTCTGATGATTCTGTGGCTAGGGTTTTCTATAGTGGCTAGGGTTTTGGTACCATTGAAATTGATGCTATGACCTGTGACTTCCATGTGTTGGACTAGTGAGGAAGTGTGTTCCAGCTTTTTGACTGCATTTTTGTGTTCATCCAGGCGGGTACTTATTCTTCTATTGGTCTGTCCAATGTATGTGGCCGGGCATGATGCACAGGGGACTTCGTATATGCCTTGGTTTTCCAGGTGAATTTTA
>NW_020769357.1:3841667-3878837 GCF_900518735.1 Pseudonaja textilis
CTCTGATAATTCTGTGGCTGGGGTTTTCTATAGTGGCTAGGGGTTTGGTGCCATTGAAGTTGATGCTATGACCTGTGGCTTCCATGTGTTGGACTAGTGAGGAAGTGTGTTCCAGCTTTTTGACTGCATTTTTGTGTTCATCCAGGCGGGTACTTATTCTTCTATTGGTCTGTCCGATGTATGTGGCCGGGCATGATGCACAGGGGACTTCATATATGCCTTGGTTTTCCAGGTCAAATATATTAACTTGTTTTCTTAAGTTTTCATGGGTACTTACATGTACGGCATTCAGCTTTGTTCGGGTATTTTCCCACGTCATTGTAGTTGTGCTTTTAAAGTTGTAGCAACGTTTCGGCAGAATCTCATCTGCCATCATCAGGCTTCAGATTCTGCCGAAACGTTGCTACAACTTTAAAAGCACAACTACAATGACGTGGGAAAATACCCGAACAAAGCTGAATGCCATATATTAACTTATATATATATATATTATTCCAAGCACACCAGCAGCAATATTTGTCTGTTAAACTATCCATTTTAAAACCTATCGTTTCAATCTATCTTGCCCAACCAGTGGCCCTTCAGACAAGTTGTACCTCTTTCATTGTTCCAGATACTAAGTGGAACTCCTGAGAATCTAAACACATCTAAAAGTTAAGATTGTAAAAAGGTGGTTTAGATTATCCTCATCAGACAACTGAATGGATCATCCTGTTAAAATTTGCCAGAATATTATTAGTTGGTAGCACTGGATAACCCTGGTGTCTCAATCTGGATGGCTATATTAAGAATGAAGGAACTGTTGTTGTTTTTTGACATCACACTGTGGTTGCCTGCAGCATCCACCCTACACGTGATGGATTGTAGGAGGCAGCCAGCTAATCAGATGCACACACCCTCTCTTTGTGGGAAGTCAAGGAAATAGGCTTGATTCTGAAGCAGAACCAAATATCCAAACTAACTCATACAGGAAAACATGCAAAAACTGAATCACAAAGAATTTCACGTTTGTACTCAAGTGAGGTGCCAGATATTACAAAGCAGTATTTTGTGTATACATGAATTTGTGGTAGTAGTTCTGTCAAAAAGTAAGGATCAGAATGATAGTTCTTAAGTTCTTCTGGTCATGATGGAAAGCCAAGATACAAGGTGGAAACTGACAGGGTTGTTTTTTTCCCCAAACTCATTGGGAAAAGTTTTTCTTAATTTAATGCCTGGAATCTGACTGAAATAGCTGCTGCCGTCCTGCAGTGTTGGATGGAAATGGATGTTACTATTCTTCAGGAATCTCCATTGCTAAGAAATAACATGAACATATACACATCCTAAGAATAATTGTGTAAATGCCTCTGGAGCTTTTCTCCCTTCTGGTTGTATAAATAATGCAGTTCTGAAGATTTTTCACAACTCAGCTTCTGTTTCCATTACTGGGAACATCTAAGAATCAAAATAGTGTGAGCTCCAAAAGAGAAGCTGAACAAACCCTTTAAACTAAGAATAGAATAGAATAGAATAGAATAGAATAGAATAGAATAGAATAGAATAGAATAGAATAGAATAGAATAGAATAGAATAGAAGACTTGGAAGGGACCTTAGGGATCTTCTAGTCCAGCCACCTGTCAAGCAGGGGAACCTACACCATTTCAGATAAGTGACTGTCCAGTCTCTTCTTAAAAACCTCCAATGATGGAGTGCCCATGATTTCTGAAGGCAAGCTGTTCCACTGGTTAGTTAATTGTCCTCACTGTTCGGAAAGTTCTCCTTAATTCCAGGTTGCTCCTCTCTTTGATTAGTTTCCAACCTTTGTTTCCTATCCTGCCCTCTGGTGCTTTGGAGAATAATTTGACCTGCTCTTCTCTGTGGTACCCCCTCAAATACAGGAATAATGCTATCATGTCACCCCTTAATTCTTCTTTTCTTTAGACTAGCCAACCCAAAACCTGCAGCCGTTCTTCATATGGTTTAGTCATCAGGCCTTTGATCATCTTAGTTACTCTAACTAATATTTCTCAATTTTGGCAACTTTACAATAGGTGGAGTTTAATTCCCAAAATTCCCCAGCAGCTTGCTGACTGAGGAATTCTGGGAGTTAAAGTCCACCAGTCTTAAAGTTGCCAAATATGAAAAATATTGCTTTTTACTATGCGTTGTGTAGCACATCTGGCATTTCATGCATGTCAAACATTTCTTTTCCAATGAGAGAAAAATTTCGGGAAAGCGCTCTCATCCTCCTTGAATAAAAAGGGAATAATTCGGCTACCACAGTATCCATTCACAGAAAGGAAGCCATCCACAGAATGGATGATGATGATGATGATGATATGAATCAAGGCTTTTTATTCAAAACAGTAAATCTCATCAGGAAAAATATAACCCCAAAGCATTTTTTTGTTAATTTAATTTTTTATTCACATTCCTATTTACTGAGTTCCAGTGGAGAATAAAAGACTGGGACAGAAATACATTGACAGGCTAGGTTGTACACAGAGTTTAGAATTATGCCAAATTCAAAAAATGAGTATGTACTACCAGCTAAGCTGAGTTGGTTTTGTCTTGTGTGAACTCAGGCATTGTGTTTCACCTTGTTTGGATAGCCAATGACTGTTATATAGGGATTAGAAAGTCAAAGGAATATCTGGGAAGATACTGGCAAATAACTTCCATACTGCTTACAAAAAAGCCACATGTCTTTCAAATCACCAGGAGACTTTAAGGGAGGAGGAACATTTTCCTTCATTTAGCATGTTGTATAGAATAGAATAACAGAGTTGGAAGGGACCCAAGAGGTCTTCTAGTCCAACCCCCTGCTTAAGCAGGAAGCCCTATACCAATTCAAACAAATGTATACAAAATAATAGACATTATTTACTTATCTATGTTAAAAAAAAACAAGACAGTTAAACAGGGAATACTGCTGTTGGAAGTCAAAATATTTGGAACTAAAAGATAAGCATGAATTTATTAAGATCACAATAGCTCCTGGATGTCAAATTTTGATAATAGATGTTTGTTTCCTTGATTAATTGTGTACTTTTTAATACTACAAACTATATATCCATTTCTCTTACGTTGGGCATGTGGACATGTAGGATAGAACATGGTGGCCTGAAGGTCTTTTCCATCAAAAGGAATACCTGCCAAAATTGACACAGGAAGGAGCTTTTAGCAGATTTGCTTCCAGGAAGGGATATGGCGCTAACATGATTTTCCTTTCTGCTGCAATGGATAAAACTGTTTGTCACAGAGATAATATTTCAAATCTTATTACAAGCAAACCATAATAAAGACTTGGTCATCAATAACTTATTGAAGAGATTTTGAATTGGAGTTAAATATAGTGACTTGTATGCTACTTATTAGTCCCATTTTTCTGAAATAAAACTGAGACCAGAATCTCATTTATCCACTGATTTCTCTTCTGATGCTTTTCTTAAGACTATGTGGATGGAAACTTTTCCAATGAAATTAAAATTAGGATATTAAGCTCACTCAGGCATATCATCCCCACTCTTTCAGTCTCGTTCTTTTCATTTCCCCAGCTCCTCCCCCTTCCTACAAGAATCCTTCTGGATCTGGAAGGACCAGGAAAGGTGACAGCCAAAAGCCTCTTTTGTATCTTGGAAGGAGGTTGTCAGGCTATAACTGGCTCCACTACATTCCAGGCTGTTTGATACAGAAGTTTGCAAAATGGGAAGGCCTTGGGGCTGAGCCTCTCATGCAGTTTGTAGCACCTAGAGTATCCCATCCTGGGCCAGAAGAACGAGTTGGGGGGCATGGCAGGTGTGTGTGTGTGTGTGTGTGTGTGTGTGTGTGTTGTTGTTGTTGTTGTTGTTGTTGTTGTTGTTGTTGTTGTTGTTTAGGGAGCATAGTGATCATAGGCAAGAAGCAGCAGAAGTTGAAAAGTTACAGAAGAGGGGTAAACACTAAATTACCTTATGCAGATCCTATAAGTTCATATTCAATTGAAACATACTCTTCATCTTAAAATTGTGTTTCTAGTCCTCACTGTCATAAGCCTACATTAGAAAACAGGATTTTTTTTTTAAGAAAAACTGCTCAAGCATTGAAGTGGATGCAAAGAGAAATATACTATAGTTGCAGTTAGTTATTTTATTTGTTTTTAATATATTATTTCTACAAATCCCAACACTCATCTCTTAAGCATTTTTCCAGAACTAATTATGTCTGTGATTGGGAATTATTCCATATCTGACCTTTGATCCACAATCATGTTCTGTATCTAGCAGTAGCAAGTATTCACTTGCAGGTATACATGAAGAATTGTTATTTAGCAGCCTTGGGAGGAATTCATGCATTGGGCAATATTGGTTAGTTGCATTAGGCAGATTACGATAGATATTCTTAGTTGCCATCAAAGTGAAGGGGATTTCTGTTCCATCAAGATTAGTAATTTTCTCATTCATCTCAATGCTTTTGGTATTTAGTAACCCTGCAAGACAACTGTAGGAGAAGGATTGGCAGAGGCTGGAGGTAGAGTTAAAAGAGGGATCAGTCTAGAATCCCTATGTAACCACAAGCACACTAAGTCCACCCCCCTTGAATTTCATTGATTCTTATCTTGCTCCAAGCAGATGCAGATGCTCCAGCACTAGTTGAGAAAATTCTTGTGGATAGACTTTTAACAATAAATCAGTTTAACTAGACCTTCATGTATGGACCTGGTCTTTCACACCTGACAACATTTATATTGTCTGCTGTTTTCTGGCTTTCTGGCTTGGAAAGCTAGCTCACAACATATTGAAATAATAATGCAGGAATTTATTGGCTTCTATATTTTGTCTTATCTTAATCTCCCAAAGAGCCTGAGCTCTATTCTGATAACAATTCAGAAAAGAAAGATGGATGGATGGATGGATGGATGGATGGATGGATGGATGGATGGATGGATGGATGGATTGTCCCTGAAAGTGTGGGAACCATTGCAGATTAGCACTGAGGATAGAATGAGTCAAAAAAAATTTCCCCTTATAGTAACTGGAGGTTTAGTCTAACTTAACATTCCTGTTCAGATATACATATTGGGTCCTTAATATCCTATGATGTAAATATATAGCTTGTTTAGTTTATACAATACTATGAGAAGGGAAACATTGCAATTAGAACTTATGATGTATAAATGAAATCATGCGGTTGAATCAAATCATGGTTTATTCAACAAATCGTGTTTTTAAAAAGCCATACTTTGGCATACAGGGTAAAACCAGGCATAGATTACTATTACATGATACTACCTTTGAAATAACTGAATTAATTCAAAAGATAGACATTTGTGATATGAATTCAAAAAGTATTGAACCAAGGGAGAAGTTTCTTAAAATGACTTATCCCTCAGGATTGCTATGAAGATAAATCAGGAGAGCTAAATATGGCCACCCTATCTTTTTAATGGTCAAAAATAGTTCGATTCCTCAACCTGATATTTTTATATTGACCCACATTATACATACAAAGTTGCTGATCCATATCCAGTTTTACAACATTTGCAAAAGTTAGGTCTATAAAGTTTGCTGCTCAGGCATCTGCTTTTTGTCTATCTCCTTCACCTCTAAAAGACAAAGAGCTGCTTTTAATTCTGATACAGATAATCAGAGTTGGAAGGGACCTTGTAGGTCATCTAGTCCAACCCCCCCCTCAAGCGGGAGACCCTACACCATTTCTGACCAATGGCAGTCCAATCTCTTCTTGAAAGCCTCAAGTGATGGCGCTCCCACAACTTCCGAGAGCAAGCTGTTCCATTGGTTGATAGTTCTCACTGTCAGAAAGTTTCTCCTTATTTCCAGGTTAAATCTCTCCCTGTTCAGTTTCCATCCATTATTCCTTGTCTGGCCAACAGGAGCTTTAGAAAATAGCTTGACCCCTTCATCCCTGTGGTAGCCCCTCAAATATTGGAAGACCGCTATCATGTCTCCCCTGGTCCTTCTCTTTACTAGATTAACCAAGCCCAGTTCCTGCAGCCATTCGTTGTATGTTTTAGCTCCACTCCCCTAATCATGGTGACCAAAACTGGATGCATGGTGACCAAAACTGGATGCAGTACTCTAGGTGTGGTCTTACTAAGGCTTTATAGAGTGGTATTAGTGCTTCCCTTGATCTTGACTGTATTCCTCTGTTAATACAACTTAGGACTGCATTTTTAGTGGCAACTGCACACTGCTGGCTTAAATTTAGCTGGTTGTCCACTAAGACTCCAAGATCCCTCTCACAGTTACTGCCATTGAGCCTGGATTCACCCAGTCTATATGTGTACTTTTGGTTTTTCTTGCCTAAGTGTAGAAGGTTAAGTTTACTTTTCTCTATATTGAATTTCATTTTATTAGATATGGCCCAGTATTCTAGTCTGTCAAAATCCATCTGGATCTTGAGCCTATCTTCTTGGGTGTTAGTAATTCCTGCCAGCTTAGTATCATCTGCAAATTTGGTAAGTTCCCCTTCTATTCCCTCATCTAACTCGTTAATGAAGATATTGAAGAGTACTGGGCCTAAGACGGAACCTTGTGGCACCCCACTGCTTACTTCCCTCCATGTAGACTTAGACCCATTAAGGATACTCACTGAGTACAGTTTGTCAGCCAGTTGCTAGTCCAACTAGTGGTGGTGCTATCTAGCTTACTTTTTTCTAGCTTACTAAGAAGTAGGTTGTGGTCTACTTTGTCGAATGCTTTGCTGAAATCTAAATATATTATGTCCACAGTATTTTGCTGGTCTACTAATTAAGTCACTGTGTTGAAGAATGAAATAAGATTGGTTTGGCATGATCTGTTCTTAACAAACCTGTACTGACTGCTAGTTATTACTTTACTTGTTTCTAGATGTTGGCAGATCTGTTTTTTTTATTATCTTTTCCAGTATCTTCCCAGGTATCGATGTTAGGCTGATTGGTCTATAGTTTCCTGGGTCTGTTTTTTTTCCTTTTTTGAAGATGAGAACCACATCAGCTCTTTTCCAGTCATCTGGTAGTTCCCCGATGCTCCAGAATTTTTGAAAGATATGGTGCAGTGGTTCTGAGATGACCTCTGCCAGCTCCTTTAAAACTCTGGGATGTAATCCATCAGGCCCCAGTGTTTTGTTTTCATCAAGATCAGACAGGTGTTCTCTTACTAGTTTTTTTTGTGCTTATTTTAACTTTTATTTCTGGTCTGTCTTTTACAGTTATGTTTTTGGTGGGTTGAGCTATAGTTTCTTTTTGTGTGAAGACAGAGGCAAAGAATGAGTTAAGCAGTTCTACTTTCTCTCTGTTGCCTATTACTTCCTTGCCATCTTCTCTCTTTAGTGGACTGACTGTTTCCTCGATTTTTTTTTCTTTTCCAACATTTATATGTTGGAAGAAGCTTTTATTATTATCTTTGACTTTTGTTGCAAGTCTTTGTTCGTTCTGAGTCTTTGCTATCCTGACTTCGTCTTTGCAGATTCTGGCTATCTGCTGATATTCTGTCTTAGTTCTATGTCCTTCTTTCCATTTTTTGTACTTCTCTTTTTTTTTCTTTCAATTTGCCAAAGAGAGTACAAAGGTGTAGCCATGCTGGTTTCTTCTTGGATTTCTTGTTTTTCTTTCTCAGTGGTATTGTGCTGGTCTGGGCTTCTATGATCATACTTTTTAGAGTTTCCCAAGATTCTTGAGTTCTTTTCCCCTTTAGGATTTTCATCAATGGAATCTTTCCAAAGTTCTCTCTGAGTTTATTGAAATCAGCTCTTTTAAAATCTGCTATCACCTTTTTCTAGTACTGCTCTCCTGCATCTATAGAGCTGAACTTAGTTTATTCAGAAGATGCCCTGATTGACTGCTTCCTTTGTAGCTGAGTTATGAAAGCTGTTGTCCCCCCCGCCCCCCGAACATCTGACTAAAATTTTGATTGTTCCTTATATAGGCTACACTATTTGAGGTTGATGAGAATTGGAATTATACCATATCTTGATTTCTGAAGCCATAGTTTCCTGAATAAACTATATTGGCTGGAACCACTCACCTCAACCAAAACTAAATTGATTTATTATGGTATGTAAATCCTGTGTTTCTCTAAATATTACATGAGATGCATAGTTAAAAGCTTAAGAAATTAATAATAAATAAATAATTTTTGGGGTTACAAAACCATAACTGGGACACCATCTGCAATAAAATGATTCACCTGTTTATTCTACCTCCAATAGGAATCTGCAGGCTTTGAAAATGATTTCAAAAGGGTACCTATAGTTTTGTGAGGTGTAAGCACAGTGCCTCTTTAAAGCATCTATGTCTTGTCCAGGATTTCATTTGACAAGCTTTGATTTTTCTTCTCTTTCTGACGTTACCTTGTATTTACAGTACATCTAAGCAAGTTGGTGCTAATTTAAAACACAAGCGGGAAAAAAAAGTGATATGCCACTTCAAATATGCAACTCTCCTATTTGAACACATTTAACAGATGGTATGTTAATGAACTCACTGTTGAACCAGATAGCAAACAGCCCTATTTAATTCTTTATACTTTTGTTCTCTTTATTTCCAATGCTTTGTGCGTTTCAGGGAAAATAACAAAAATTTAAATAGTCATGTTTTATCATCAGTCTAATAACAATAAAAACAATAAGCCAAACAATATCTGGTAAACAGGTAACAGACAATATATATATATATATATATATATATATATATATATAATTGATAAATGATTGCTGACCTTTTGCCAATGTCTGATGGAAAAGATGAATCTTACCAAACACTGAATATCTATGTTATTTTTTTTATTTTTTCAACCAAAAATTATGCACTGCCTACTTCTTCTATACTTCTATACTTCTTCTATACTACACATAGAAGTCCCTATTTGATGTTGCTAAAGTACTTCATAGTGAGACAAAGATAGATACAAGTAGTCCTCAAGTTACAACCACAATTGAGCCCAACATTTCTGTTACTAAGTGAGACATTTGTTAAGTGAGTTTTGTCCCAGTTCATGACCTTTCTTGTTAAGTGAATCACTGTGGTTATTAAGTTAATAACATGGTTGTTAAGTAAATCTGGATTCTCCATGGATTTTGCTAGTCAGAAGGTTACAAAAAGTGATCACATAATCCCAATATACTGCAACTATCATAAATATGAGCCAGTTGCCAAGCCTTTAAAATTTGATCATGTGGCCATGCTACAATGATTGTAAGTGTGAAAAATGGTCATGAGTTAATTTTTTTCAGAGCTATTGTACCTTTGAATGGTCACTAAGTCGAGGACTATCTGTATTGAAGAGCATAGACAAGTTGTTTCAAGAAAGACAGCTTTTCATATAGCCAAGTCTCTAGCATCCTGAATTTGTCTTGTGAAGGAGCAAGCAAGCACTTCCAGGAAAGAAATGACAAATGAAGATGGCTTGGCAAAAAGCAGAATCTACAACCATAATGGAATGAAGAGTCAGCAAATAGACCAACTCTTCATAATTCCTGCTTTTTAGCTATTAGGAATCATTGTATCAGCAGATTTTACAGCACCGGATGAGTTTCCTTCAATGCTTAGCAAAAGAAGGTTTAAATACATGTTTAAGAATTTTTTAAAAAATCTGGAATAACAGCCAAAGGGTATTAAAACTTTGATTTTGGACTTCTGGCAGTGATATCACAGCAGTGTGGGGGGGAAAGAATGGGCTCTGCTCTTTGGACCCCATCTTTTGCATTTTGGAGGCCCTTTAGAGGTGCACAAGTCTTGGAGAGAGACACAGGAAGAAGAGGGGAAGCCCCGGGGACAGCAAGTGGAAGGCAACCACCACTGTAACGGAGGGAAACCCCCAGACCTGAATGTGAAAGCATCCTGTCATTTTGACATGGAGGACCAGAGGCCGTGACAACTGATCAACAATAAGAAAGGGAAGACCAGTGGACTGTGACATTGAAAGGGATAGAGGAAATCCAGTACTGTAAAAGAAATGAAGTGCTTTAAAAAAAAAGTAAGTCCTGGAATAGCCTGATGGATTAAAGAGGCTCAAGAGGAGAGGGAAAAAAAACCCCAGGAGACAGCGGCAACTCAGAGGTGTGAGTGGTTATAAGAAAAAAGAGTTTAGACAGACAAAAGGATCAGAAGGGCGGATGTAAAGACAATTGGTGAAGGGAGATGTCTAAGGGTGATCATGCGGAGCTGGAGGACAAGTATTATTTTATATAGGTGGAGAGGATGCAGGATGATTAAACATTGTTGTGAAAGGAGTTAAGGGAGAAAAATCAAAAATGCAAGTGCACTGTGGACAAAACCGAGTGGACAAAAAGAGGAGTGGACAAAAACGAGTGGGCAATTCAGAAAAGAAGAAAATCAAAGAGGATTTGGTGGACTGAAAGTGAAGAGACAAATAAAATTCACCATAGAACAGAGTGGCTAATGCAACTGATGGCAGGTAGCATAAAATGTAATTGAAGAGAACAAATTAATGTAATATTTAATAGAAAAAGTTAAAGCATGGTAATTAATTAATTAATAGGAACGAATAATACAAAATAGAGTTTGATTTGTATATCATGATTATATTATAAATTATAGTGTAATAGAAAATTCTTTTTCTTTTTACTCTCTTTTTTCTTGCTGAATGTAACAGATTAATTGGAATAATTACAGTGTAAAAGCTAATGGGGTAGAATATAAAGTCAAGGCTCTGATTAATGGATAAAAAATGAATTGTTAACTTATGCAAGTCTCTTGGACTGATGCTTAATGTCAGAACTGTTAGCAGAAGCTACAAAAAGGGAGAGACAAGAAATTCAAAATGAAATGGATGAGATATACAGGGTGCATAAAAACTATACTAGACATCACAAGCTACCGAGGGAAGTCCACATTAGATTTACAAAGGAACAAGTAAGAGATGAAATCTATAGAGCAACAAGAGATGAAGCCATGTCGTACAAAGGTAAAAAAATCTTGACATTGTAACAGATACCCAGGTCTATGAGACAACAGAGGAGAGACTATGGCTTCCTATCAACACAATGATAAAACATAGTATACCATTCAGATGGCTTATACCGGAAGGAGAAGGAAGTAAGAATCAACAATCAAGGAAAAGCACAGGACTTCTATGACCAACTTATGATAATAGAAGAACTTGGTAGCAAAGAAGAACTAGAAAGTAGAAGCCTAGGGGAGCAGCAACCAGAGGAAAAAGAGTCAGAACAAGAAGAGAGAAGTAAAGAGGAACTAGAATATGGTGAAAGAGAGGGGATTAGAACAAGAGTACAGAGACAAAACAGGATAAACAGAAGACAGTACAGATAATAAAATGGAAGAAGAGATAAAATTAATATCTATGAATATAAACAGATTAAATTCTCCAATAAAAAGGAAACAAATCTTCACAAACATGAATAAACAAAAGGCGGACATAATATGTCTCCAAGAAACACATATTAAGAAACAATATAAAAAATATTTAGAACAAGCAAAACTAGGGAAACTATTTTTATCACTAGCAGACCATGAAAAAAAGAGATAGATGTATATATTAAAGAAAAGATAAATGCAAAACTAATCTATTCCAACAACAATGGAAGAATACTAATGATAGAAATCAAAATTCAACAAAAACAAATACTACTAATACTAATATATGCTACAAGTGATAACCAAAAGAAATTTTATAGCTAGGTACATGAAAAAATAAGAGAAAAAGGACAGGAAAGTATTTGTTTACTGGGAGATTTTAATGCTGTGATAGATATTAATAAAGATTATATAAGCAACAAAAAAACAACAAGGAAAACACTACTGAAATCATTATTCAAAATGGCCCATGAATTAAATTTGAGAGATAGTTGGAGAGAATTAAACCTGAAAAAAACCAAATATACATTCTGCTCAAACTCCCATAAATCATGGTCCAGGATCGAGATGATCTGGATGAATAAAAAAATCGAAAACAAATTAGAATCTATAGAAATAATGACTAACACTAGGGTAGACCATAACTCTTTAAAAATAATTTGGAAATGCAAAAAAGAAAAAGAAAAATAGAAGATGGATATTAGATGTACAGATTCTGAAAGAAAAAAATACATTTTGATTAAAATTATGAAAGAAAGAAAGAAAGAAAGAAAGAAAGAAAGAAAGAAAGAAAGAAAGAAAGAAAGAAAGAAAGAAGCAAGGGATGCAGCTCCTTGACAAACAGTGCAATAGTGATAATAATTTATATACACCCTTCTTGTGTGTGGCATGGAACTTCTCTATATTCACACCGAGTACATCCTCTGTGGTGTTTTTAGTTACACTGACCTCCTAGCAGAGATGGTATTCAGAAGATTCTGACCAGTTCTGGACAGCTGGTAGTGGAAATTTTAAGTAGTTCGAAGAACTGGCAAATACCACCTCTCATTGGCTCCACCCCCATCTATCCTCTGCCTCCCAAGTCCCAGCTGATTGGCTGGGTCTTTTTTGTTGCCCTGAAAAGGAAAACAGAGCTGGAAAGCAGGTTAGTGGGGGAGGGAATGGGATTTTGCAGTAACCTTCCCCCTGGTGTGGGGTGGGAATGGAGATTTTACAGTATCCTTCCCCTGCCATGCCCACCAAGCCATACTCATCAAGCCATGCCACGGCCACCAAGCCACACCCACTGAAAGTAAAAAAAATTGAATCCCACCACTGCCTCCTAGTAACTGGTTTCACCTATTTGGGATATAGACATAAGTAACCATATAACTCCATGCTGAAGGCATGATTGGAGCAGTTAAAGGAGAGTATCTACTATTCTAATAAAGTATATCACTTCTTGGAGGGCAGAGCTGGCATTGCGACGATATGGCATGCGATCTTGGAGGTTTGAAATCGCTGCCAATATCTTTGCTCCTGGATGGTCTAAACAGATCTAAACCATCCCAAAGAGACAGTGAATGTAAAGAGCGCATCCTGTCAATCCTAGGAATGCCGTAAAGTCCCTGGTAGATCCAGGAGAAGCTCTTTTTGCCAGCAGCAAAGAGACAACCATTAAAGCTGCTGAAGTTGGGACAGCTCCAAAATGAAAGAGAACGGAAAGAGAAAGTGTGCCAGTTTGGTGAGAACTTTTTCTTTAAGATTTGAAAGGACACCCTAAGGAAAAGAAAGAATCTGTAAAAGTTTTGACAGAAGTGATTAAGTGGCAATTTTAAACAGGAAGTCAAAGTAAAAAATTTTTTTCTCATTGCTGGATTTTCTACACATGATTTTATATTTTGAAACTGGACTGGTTCTTTTTCTTCTTCCACCTGTTCTTTCTCTCCTTTTTGACTTTATAATATTCTAGGCCAGAGACTTCCTTTTAGTCATCTTTTTAAATATCTTTTTCCCTTTTTAATTAATTTTTATTATATCTTGTTTGGAAAAGGAGGCAGAAAGTGAAAGCAGAAGAAACTTTGTAACATTGCCAACTAGAGGCTTGGAAATATTATATCTCTTTTTTTTCTTGACCAGACAAAGCTGAGAAAGAACTGAGATGTCTTTTCAAGGACATTGCCTGTTTGATAAGATAGAGGGAAAAGCATGAGAGAGAATTATTGCGGGTGCTCTTCTGGGTTTTTATCAATAGCTGGAGTCTGGTGTTGAAGTTTATAGAAAAAAAAGGTGATAAGACTCTGGAGAAGAGAGTTATAAATTTTAACAAAAGCCATGGATAACCAAACAAGGCGCAGTGGGCACTTTTTATTTATTTTTTTTAAGCTGGGCTATTTCTTACTTTAATTTTTAAAGTAAATTTTTAAGCTGGGCTATTTCTTACTTTCTTACTTACTATTTCTTACTTTCTTTCTTACTTGGATTTTGGGCCTCTTGGAACTTGTTTTTGTCTTTCTTTTTGTTTTTGAAGTCTAATTTTTACATTTGCATTTTATTTTAAAGGAAAAGCTTTAGTATTAATGATTTCCTTCCTTTTTTTTCTTTTTAAGGGAGTAGTCTCTTTTCTTTTTTACTCTCACCCTCCCTTGTATCTTTTTTTTCTATTTACCTTCCATATTGTTTTTTTTTTAATTTTTGTGGCTTTCTTTTTTTTTCTTATGCATCCTTTTATACCTGAGACTTTTTAATTGGATGAGGGTGTTGAATAACCTGAAGAACTTTTCTTTTCTCTTCTTTAGTTTTTTATTTTTTACTTTTCTGCCTTTTTCAGGATTTAACAATTTTTTCTTTTTTGTGTTTTTTTTTAATTATTATTATTATTATTATTATTATTATTATTATTATTTCCAGAAGAATTTTATAAAACACTACAAGAATCATTGAACCTTCCATTGCTAGAAGTTATGAATGAAGTTATGTTAAAGAAGAAGATACCCAAATCATGGTCAGAAGCTTTTATTACACTCATCCCAAAAGAGGAGGCTGATCCATTTCAAATCAAGAACTATAGACCTATTTCCTTACTAAATGCAGATTATAAAATTTTTGCTTCAATATTGGCAGAAAGACTTTAAAAAATACCTAAATAATTTTATTCATCCTGATCAAATGTATTTCTGCCAAAGAGACAAATTAAAGACAATATGAGAGTAATTTTGGACACTTTGGAATACTACAAGGCACACCCTGAAAAACAAATGGCTTTGATATTCTTAGATGCACAGAAGGCATTTGACAATGTGAATTGGCGATTTGTGTTATTACAGCTGGAACAGATGGGCTTTGGTAAAAAAAAAATCATCCAAGCAATAGAAGCTATATATCATAAGCAAATGGCAAAGGTAATGATAGAGGGAGAATTGATGGACTCTATTGATATAAGAAAAGGAACAAGACAAGAGTGCCCACTGTCACCTTAGTTGTTTGTGTTAACCTTGGAAGTGCTAAATATTAGAGAAATATTAGAGAAGGATATAAAAGGAATGAAAATTAAAAAGGAAGAATTTAAATTTCAAGCATTCGCAGATGATCTGGTTTTCATTTTATAAGACCCACTGGAAACAGCATTAAAATTGATATAAAAGATAGAGGTATATGGGAAGGTGGCTGGTTTGAAAATAAATAAAGACAAAACAAAGATTTTGACAAAGAATATGTTATCAAGACAAAAGGAAGAACTGGCAGATGTATTGAAAATCCAGGTCACAAATATGATCAAGTACTTGGGGATACATTTGACAGCAAGATGTAGTACACTAAAAGAGAATAACTATATTAAACTTAAGCAGCAGATAGCGCTAGATCTGGCAAAATGAGAAAATTTACAACTGTCATTAATAGGGAGAATATCAACAATCAAGATGAATATATTACCCCAGAATTTTATATTTGTTCCAAACAATTCCAATTAGGCTTAAAAAAGATTATTTTGAAGATTTAAATAAAATTGTGTTGAAATATATATGGCAAGGTAAGAAAGCGAGAATAAAAAAACTTTTGTAAGATGCTTGAATAAGAGGAGGATTTGGTTTGCCTAATTGGGAGTTGTATTACCAAGCTACAAATTTGATATGGGTTAAGGAATGGATAACATTAAGAAATGCTAGATTGTTGACATTAGAAGGACATGATCTGTTGTTGGGATGGCATGCTTTTCTATGGTATAAAGGAACTAAAACACAAGGGTACTTTAGAAGACATATACGGGAGTCTCTGTGGTTAAACTGAGAGAAGATTAAAAGACAATATTATTTGAAAATTCCAGTCTGGCTATCAACTATTGAAGCATTTTCTTATCCTATAATATACAAAAGGGAACAAATAGTTAGATATGGTGAAATATTGAATGAAAAGGGTGAACTTAAATCTATACAAAAACTAGAGGAACAAGGTATAAAGATGAATTGGTTTTCATATGCGCAAATACATTCAAGGTATGATAAAGATTTTAAAATAGAAGGTTTCTATGATAAACTGATAGATAAGATTTTGACAGGTACTGATAAAAAGGTGATTAAAAAATTGTATGGATATTTATTAGAAATTAAGCTAGAAGAAGAACAAGTTAAAGAAACAATGATTGCTTGGGGGAAGAATTTTGGATATGGGATTGATCTAGAGGAATGGCAAAAATTGTGGTCTCAAAATTATAAAATGACAATGTCAACAGCATAAAAAGAAAATTTGTATAAGATGTTTTACAGGTGGTATTTTCACCATCACAGGAGGAAATTATTATTGGAATGTGCTGAAATGAGTAGATTGACATTTGAAATTAGAGAACAGGATGATGAACAATTTTATAAAGTTTGGGGTCTATTCTATCAATAGTTAGACAATAAAGTACAGTAACAAAATATGTAGACTTTTAGAAAATACTAAATATATAAAGATGTATTCTTTTCTTATTATATCTACAAAATGTTTTTAGGATAGTTTTGGGTGGTAATATGAATTGCCAAAAAACAAATTAAGTAAAATATGATTAGTTATAAACAAATTAATATGATTATTTATAAACAAATTAATATGATTATTTATAAACAAATTAAGTAAAATATGATTATTAAAGTATAGTCAAATGATTAATAATGATACCAATGTATTTAATATTGGATTGAAAATATGAGATCATATACAATATAATTGTAATTGAAGACTATGAAATGGAAGCACAAAACAATTTGTAAACCAACCGGCACACTGTATGTAAATATATGGAAGATGGCCTGATGTTTTTATGTTTTGTTTGTTTAGGTTTGTTTTAAAAACCAATAAAAAAAATATTTTTTAAAAAGAAAATTTGTATAAGATGTTTTACAGGTGGCATTTTCCCCCAACAAGAATAGCAAGAATGTTCAAGAACAAATCTGAAAAATGTTGGAAATTTCACCAGAGACTTGGCTCATATTACCATATGTGGTAGACTTGTGCGGATGCTAAAAAATATTGGACTAAAATCCACACGTGGTTGGAAAAAACGACAAAAAAGCATATAGACTTGAAACTGGAGATATTTTTGTTGGGAATTTTGCCTGAAATATATAGAAAAGAATTGAAATACCTGATTGTAAATGTATTAACAGCGGCAAGGATTGTATTTGCCAAAAACTGAAAAAAATGAGAAAATACCATTACAGGAGGAAATCATTAAGAAAATATTGGAATGTGCTGAAATGAGTAGATTGACATTTGAAATCAGAGAACAAGATGATGAACAATTTTATAAAATTTGGGAACTATTCTATCAATGGTTAGACAATAAAACATGGTAATGAAATATGTAGATTCTTAGAAAATAATAAATATATAAAGATATATTCTTTTCTTATTATACCTACAAAATGATTGTAGGATAGATTTGAGATGATAATATGAACTGTCATAAAACAAATTAAGTAAAATATGGATTATTTCATAAAACATGAATGAATAAAAGTATAGTCAAATGATTGATTAATAATGATATTAATGTATTTAATATTTGATTGAAAATATGAGAATATGTACAATGTAATTGTAATTGAAGACTAGGAAGTGGAAGCACATTCTACTACATCTGCGAGTCCTAACCCAGACACTGTAGTATGTGACTCCAAGTGGTCATGTACAGTAAATGTGCCAGTTCTAGAAGAATTGTGCCCTCTGCTCTTTGTAACATCTATGATTTCTGGATTATCTGCAGCTCTCTGAGAACATATTACAATTATCATGCCAGGATACAACCATTCTGCATTTGCAAGAGCTAGCTTTTAAATCTATTTGCATGTCACTTTACTCATAACAACATCAACCTTCTGTTTCCCTTTGTCATGTTTATCATATTTTACTTAATTTTTTATTCTTCAGAGGTACTATTACTTTACTTTGAATGTAAAGTCACATGCAGGCTAATGGTAGCAGGTTAATGATTCAAAAAGCAAGATTTGAAAAGCAAGGTAGGTTTGATTCTTTCCTACTAAACCCCAGAAAGCAGGACCTAAGGATTTTTATCTTAATTAACAATCAAATACAAATACAGTTTATTGATTCTGGGATAAAGTGAGAATTAATTCTAGTGAAGAGGAACTCCAAGAGCAGCGAGGCACCATATATTTTACCAGGTTTGTTAAAAACACAGACATGTCATTTGCACAACACTCTATAATTGCTTGGCTTTACAATGTGTGTGTGTTGTATTGTTTAGTATATTGTGCAAAACTATTCTGTTTATAATACAATAGATTACATGAGGCCAGAAGAATAGTTAATTCAGCAATAAAGATAGGCATGTTATATAGATCCCAGCCCATGGGCTGTAAGGTATAATGAGTTTCTTTCTTTCCCTGTATCTCTGTTTACAGTTACTCAAAACTAGCTAAGTGATGACTACATAAACACCTTGTTTACACCCGAGCCTGGGGGAAATCTGATCTGTCTCCCTTAAATCCACTGGGATGAAATGTCTTTTGTGGAACTTTGTTCAGCCTGTCTGTGTGAATCACTATACTTTGGTCAAAAGAGGACATCCTTTTCATTTGAGACCCTCAAGCTCACAATGCGTCTTCTTCCTTTTCCACTGAAAAAATTGCACAAGATCTCTTGATCTTCAACTAGCCTCTTCCCTGCTATGCTGCAAAATCGTACATTGATGTTTGCATAAGCCATCACAATAAACAACACTGGATTTCAAGGTACATGATTACACCTTCATAACTATGTCCTAGCTGGAACAGCTAATTGAAGAATTTCAAAAAGGTCCTTGATGCTCTCTGTGTTTGGTTGTTTGAAAGATAAGTATTCCAGGAATGATCCAATCTGAATGCACTGAAATAAATGAAGAATTCATTACATACATACATACATACATACATACATACATACATACATACATACATGGGCAGATTGAAAGTCATCTTAAATCAGCCTCTATATGAAGGAAATGAATTTTATTAAAATTATTATAAAAACTACCATAAGATCATGATGTCTAGAAATCTAAATGACTTAACAGCATTACTCGGCAGCATGCCTAAGCAGTATGCCACACAAAAAAGAGGGGAGATAGTAGCTGTGAATGAAATAGAGGCTATTAATATAGAGAAAACATCAATTGATCCTGTCAGCCATAAATAAGTACAATAAAGAATCAACCAATATAACATGGTTATGAGTTGGATTTGCTGATCACATAGACCAGGCTAAAATATGATTAAATGGATTGTAATCTAGTGTTTTACCAATTCAATCAGTATAATTGGTTCCCTGTATGAGAGTTCAGGCAATTAGGTTAAAATGGTAAACTGTGATTAAGTAAATTATCTGTAAAAGTACATAATGGAGCCATCTCATTGTAACATACTGGTGGAGGATCTGAGTAGAACATCAGCCTATTAACTGACATAGATAAAATACATCATTGGCTTTAATTCTTATATGCCCTTGTTCAGGGGTGGGATTCTACCAGTTTGCACCTATTCGCTAGAACTGGTTGTTAGAAGAAATTACTGGCCTAATCCTGTAAGGAAGGCAGGAAGGAAACATTCTGGTGTTGCTTACATAAACTGCCTCTCCATTAACCCTTACTACATTCTTGGTAGGACTGGGCTTCCTGTCTCTGGAACTTCTCTGGAGTTCTTTTCCTTCTTTGCTGGTACTTTGCTTGTGTGGAGTGACCATTCAAAATTACAATGGCACTGAAAAAAGTGACCTATGACCATTTTTCACATTTACGACTGTGGCAGTCATGAGAGGCCAAGCGAGGAGATGCGTGCCTCAATGTGAGTGAAGTTGAGTTGGCCATGCCGAGCCAGTCACATGATCACCAAGCCATGCCCACCTTAGCCACACCCACCACCTTAGCCACGCCCACCACCTTAGCCATGCCCACAGAACTGGTTGTTAAAATTTTTGAATCCCACTCATGGCCTTGTTATAGATTTCTCCACAATAAAATGACTTATAGAGCAGCTTCTTAACATAAAATTGCCTAAATAAAAATATAAATGGATGCTTCAAAAGCAAATTCTCAAGATTAAAGACATTTTTTAATTATATTCCATGCATTAGTCAAAATCTGCCTGTGATTAAAGTGAGTCTACCTGAACTTAAAACAGATGGGATTTTAAATCAGATTGAGAATTATGTGTGGTTGTTGATCTGCAGACTTTCTGGGTCTCCCTCTAGTTAAGAGACTATGGAATTAAGCATTTTATGGCTGTATCTGAAATTCAGAGTGATCTTTTTGTGGATCATGATCCCATAAAAGGGACAAATACTGGAAAGGCCCAGCAGTTTAATATTGATCAAACCTGGGACAGTCATAAGCATGACTGCTAAAAGCATTTCTTATTGTCCTGGGATAATACAAATGCCTATTGGAAACTGGATGAAGCTGCAGAGAATTCAAGCTATGAAATTTCAAAGTACTGGCTGCACCATACTGTAATTTTGTTCCCAGTCTCATTTGTGTAAGAGTAGTAAGGCCATTGTCAACTAAAAAGATACTCCTTTGGTCTTTTTAGCTGCCAGAAAAAGGGAGTGGGGGGAAACAAGGCACTTTTGAAATGCCTAGATAATCACCTCGGCAGCCCAAAGTTGTCACATCATAAGAAGGTTATTGGAGAGCATGACAGATAACTCTTGGAGGTGGATGTGTCCCATTGGAGAAGTCACATCCAGGGGGTGGGGGAAAGACCAGGATCAAGGGGGAAATGTATGGTGTGATTTAGTATCGGCTGCACCCAGCCACATGGAAACATGGCAACTTCTAATAAACCAATTTACTTTTTCTTTTTTTTTTTTTGAATAAATTTTATTGAATTTACAATTAAAAACATAACAACATTACATATACAACAGGGGGAGAAAAAGGAAAAAGAAAAAAAGGGGGGGGGAAACGCTCGGTCTTGCGAACCGAAAAAGGAGAAAAAGAGGTATAAAAGAAAGAAGAAAACAAAGAAACGGAAGAAAAAAGAAAATATATTAAAAACAGTCAGATATCCTTTTTGACAGTCTGCAAGATCCAATTCTCCTACCTTACTTTAAATATACACATCTTATCACTATTTATGCTTAAATTACCCATTGTTCATTGAACAGTTTATCTCTGAGATAACCAATTATACCACGCATTCCAATTATCATAAAATGCTGAAGACTCTTTATTTTTAAGTGCTATGGTTAAATTGTCCATTTCTGCACAGTCACATATTTTCTGGATGACCATTTGATCTGTAGGTATATAGGATGATTTCCAGCACTGGGCAAATGCTAATCTGGCCGCAGTTAGAATATGAATTGTTATATATTTCATCTTTTTAGGTAAATGTTTATCAGAGATCCCTAGTAGGAAGAACTCTGGTTTGTATTCGATTTGTTCTTTGGTTATTTCCTCCAACCATTTTCTAATTTTTTGCCAGTATTTCTGGGCTTCCTTACAGGACCACCACATATGAAAGTAGGTTCCTTTACTTTTTCTGAGATGCGGCTAGAGACTTTTGATTTGAATGAGGATGGATTTGTTGGAGCCTGGAAAGCCATTTGCAGAGATATTTAGCCATGGTGTCTCTTTTTCAAGCTCTTGAAATAATTGCATTTGTATCCAACACACTCTGCAGAGCTAGAAACAACTTAGCAAGCTTTAGACATTGACAATGACAAATTAGCAACATTGATACTAATTTCTGCTCACTGATATTTTTTCAGATTCAACATCCTGTCTCTTTCTAGAGACAATCACAGGCCTTGTTTTCACTTTCCTTCTATGTCAGAAAGGGAAATGGTAACTTGCGAGAACTGAACGCTTAATGAAAACAATACAATTACCTTTAATTGGATTAATAAGGGTTTGGGAACAATGCTGATTTAATAAGTCACAGAGGGAGGCTTCTCCCTTGGTCCTTTCATAACCTCTGGCTCTTTTCTTCTTGTGTTTAATTTATCCAAACATCTCCACCTTTTTTTTTTTTTTTTTTTGGAGAGCACTTCTTGTGTCCCACTATTTTATTTTAATATTTTGGGCCATCATAGATACTCCTATCTTGGTCAAGGTTCCCAAGACTTCAATGATAGGAGGAAGAATCTGAAATCTTGATAAATTTCTATCCATTGTATTAGCAGTAGAGACAATGGTACTCTTGTGCAGAAAAGAAGGATAATTGCCGATGGGCAGCATACAAATCAGATAGGTAGGTAGGTAGGTAGGTAGATAGATAGATAGATAGATAGATAGATAGATAGATAGATAGGTGGATAGGTGGGTGGGTGGATAGATATGGATGAATGGATGGCTAGATTAGACAGGCTGTTCCACTTTGATGGGGTATTATTTTTTTAATGATTAATTTTTTTCTCCATGAGTATTTTAAAAACTCTCTGTAAACTCACCCCTGTATAGCAGCCTTCTTCAGTCTGGTGCCTTACATATATGTTAGAAGACAAATTTCTCTTGTGATGACCCAGGGTGGGATACAAAATAAACACAGTCACAAAAAACAGCCCTTTTATTCCTTCACTTTGCTTCCAAGCTCCAAATATCCTTGACTGGAGACAAAAAAACTCCCACACAAGCAGTTACAAGGAGGAAATGCCATTTAAATTATAAAGAGTAAAAAACAACAAAAACCAGGCAAGATAAGGGCTTGAAGACATCCACAGATATTAGAATACACACTGGGAAGGACACCAAACTCAGAGAAGAACAATAAACTAGAGATATTTCCACACTTTGTTTCCAGCTCTCACCTGTATGCATGTCCGTCCTCATATCCAGTTGTCACAGCTGCAGCCCATGAAGAGGATCAAGGCCCTCTCCTCCCCCGTAGACGACGTCTCTCCCTTATCCTCTTTACCTTGCGTGCCCTAGGATGGAGAGGGGATGGACCTGGGTCCTCCTCTGACTGCCCAGCTGGCCTCTGCCCTTCCCCAGCCTCGTCTACAACTTCCGGAGCCACACTTCCCCTCCCTGTTGGCTGTTCCTCCTCTCCCTCAGAGTCAGTCTCCACCAGGCGCATGACATCTCTTTTTTTCCACTGCCATTGCTGACTGGAGTCATTCGAGTTGTAGTACAATATGGCAAGGTGAGCAAGTTTGCCATAGAACACTGGCCATTTATCAATAAGAGGGTTGTAATCTTTCCAACATTTATAGAAGACAGTCTTACATTTTAATCCAAATCTATATTAAAGATTTTAAAAAAAACTATAAGAAGGTATACTAGCTGATGATTTGTCAATCAAAATTAGTATCTCAACAACAGATTTCAAAAAATGTCAGGTTTGGCCATAATGATTCATGCTTCTTACAGGAATACGCATGTGCTCTCCCCATCTTATTGTTTCTATGTCTTGTCTCTCCCAGTTATTACTGAAATTCAATGGGAACTGTGAACAGTAAACAACACTTTTTATATCAATTTTCAGCAGAAATCACAACAAAATTGATGCAGTATACAACGAGTAAAAAAATAGTGATAAAATCTAGCACTAAGTCACATATTTGCATATAGCATGCATAAAAGGAATACAGAATAATGGAGTGAAAATCTACTCCCAATCTCCTAGGTAGCATCAGTGTATCGATGTTCCAGGAAAAAATGTTATGCATCCTACTTCCTGTATAGACTTCTATAACACAATCACATGGAAATCGGCTGAGAAATTGTTTTGAAATGTCTACTGATGTAAAGCTGCATGTTTACTGATGTAAAGCTACATCCAGTTTTTTATCTATCTTGCTACATAACTTCGTGAACTACTGCTCTGTTTCTAGGAATGCTGAGAGTTAAAATCTATGCATCTTAAAGTTGCCAAGTGTGAAAAATGCTAGTTTAAATCAACTCGCCATACTTTTCCATTCTTGACCACAATCTTCCATCCTTACACGCTTCATCCATTGCTGTTTGTCCTTTCAGCTTCTCACTGCTTCTTTCTTTTGAAGATCTTATATATTCCATCCAGCCATGAAATATTCAGTCAACTTTTTCATCCATTCACCCTTCCTTCATATATTTGTTTTGCAATTAATTTTTCCTTCATATTCCCTATATGACCAATCACTTCTTTTGTATGGGTCACTCATTCTTGTGCTCACACTACATTTATTCACTGGCTATTCATTCTTGACTTTACACCACCCGATGTATATCCTATTCTTACCATGCTTAATTTACTTTTACGTTTATCTTGACATATCCAGTTCTCACTTGTGCATTCTTAATATACAACCAGATATGCATTCCTCATTTCATTATATAATCTAATATTTGCTGACATCATTCAGATTCTCACTTAATACCATAACATAATCTACATACCAAAAGCACACCTAATTCACTTCCCTAATGAATATATCTCTAATGTTGTAAGAAGCTTATTCCTTACTTGTTAATCCATACATAATTAAACAACCAATAAGACCACACTTCCTTGTTTTTATTCCTTGCTCAGTATTGAGCCATTCACTATTCCATTAACACTCACATGTGCTTTCTATCAATCATATACTATTCTTACCATATTCAGCAATCAACTTTCCACTCAGCATGGTGAAAACCATTTCATTTTTCAAAACTACACATACTTTCCCTAAATAACAAATAACATAAATTTTCTTTCTCATTTCATTAACTTGTTTCTCAATTATCTGTTGAAAAGCGAAGGCCTTGCATGGGATAAAGCTACAATTCACTTCTCAAATTTGTTCATTGTTGTGTACCCTTATCACTGAGGTCCTACCAAATCCCTTTCCAGGAACACTTAACCTAATTCATTCATTCCCACTGCCTTTCCTTATGTATTCAAGAACAATAATAGCTTTCTTACAATTCTTAGTTATAGATTCAGCTTTTATACTCTTATTACATATGTTGCACAGCTATTCCATAATAAAACTACATTTATTTTTGTCATATTTCTCCAGTTATATTGTCAACAACTGCAATCTTACCATTTTTCTGGAATCAGACATATATAGCATTTGTTTCATTTTTATTCTTTGACATATCACTATCACAGCCATACAAATACCTAATAAAGACGAACATTCGTAGCTCAGGGTTGAAGTGAGGTAGTCCTTGGTGCTCTCTGAGCTTGATTATTCTCTTGCAGATATTACCCAAACTAGGTGACATCATCACTCCCAGTAAGGAGTGGGATTTGCTCTTAGCTTATATTCTTGTGGCTTGTCCAGTCAGTGTTACTGGGAATGGTCTTGGAGGTACTTTGGTTGGGTGTTTACTGTTAACTCTTGAAAATTCTTGTTTGGAGCACTGTTTACTTGTTGATTGTTGTTCTGATGTTAATCTTGGACTTAATTTATGGACATCTGGGTATTTATTGCTGGTAGGGAAACGATCTGGTCTTTTGTTTCCTTTTTGACTTATTGATGGTCTCTTTTGCACATAGATATAGACATTTAGTGTTCTCTATTTTGTCAGAATGCCAGGCTTTTAGAAATTCCCTAACATTTTTAGTCTTGGTTTGTCCAAGATGGTCACCATTTTCCAGTTGAAACTGTGGTTAAACTGTCCATATGTTGTGAAAGTAAAGAGTTTTCATCATGTCTTCTGACTGCTAGTTGATATTAATGGGTGCATTCTGTGAATATACTCCCTGTTTTCCTTATGTAGTAACTATTGCAATTATTATAATGTATGTTCTAGATGACTTCTGTTTTTTCTTCTGGGGCTGCTGGTTTGCTTGTTTTTTGTTTACTTAGGATGTGTTGGAGGTCTTTAGTTAGCTACATTAGTGTGCTACACTGATTCCATGTAGTTATAATAGTCTGTTGGTGATTTCTGATGTTTTTAATATGGCAGTGCTATTCTTTTTACAGCTTGTATTGGTTGTGTCATATTGGGTTGCCTTGTGGCTCAGTACTTAAACTGCAATATTGCAGGCAAACTCTGTCCATAGCCTAGAGTTTGATCCTGATGGGGCTCTAGGTTGATTCAGCCTTCTATACTTCCAAGTTTTGTAAAATGTAGGCCCAGACTGTGGAGGGCAATATGCAATAATTCTTCGACTGTAAACCACCCAGAGAGGGCAATAAAGTATTCTTGGAAGTATATAAGCCTAAATGCTATTGCTATGCTGTTTCTGAGTGGTCATACACTTTTTGATGAAGTTGCATGTTTGATGAAGTCCATTTTGTTAAAAGACATTGTATATATACTTTATTTCTTTTTCCTGTTGCTCAGTGTTGCTGCAAGTGTGTTTGTGCTCATCTAAATAAAGTTCTTATTGTGGGAGGTTAGGTTATTGCTTTAGTAATGTAGCAATTGTTGTGGGTTGTTTTTCAGTACACTTGTATTTTTAGTTTGCCATTGTGGTCTCTGCTGATCAGGATGTCCAGGAAGGATAGTGAGTTGTTTTCTTCTTCTTTGGTAAACTAGATTCCTTTCAAGATGTTGTTAATGGTTTTCTAATTGATCCTTTTTTATTATAGCTATAAGGTATCATCTGATCCATATTTTGGGTTGCATTTGTGGAAGTGCTATCACTTCCAAACATTGCATTATAACCTCCACTATAAGACCTGAAAGAGGCGATCCCATAGGTGTATCTATATTTTTGTTAATAAATTTGTCCATTGAATTGGGAGTATGTGGTTAAGCAGAAGTTTATATGACTCATAATCTTGGGTGTTTCAATTTTTGTGTATTTGGTTGGGCCAGATGGCTATATTTGTAGATTCTTTGGCTAATTCTGAGTCCATGTATGTGAGAAGGGCTGTGACATCAGATGAAGTCATGATTTAATCGTCATCTTGTTTGAAGACTCTGTATGGATAACATATGGACATATTTAATAATAGTTTCAATGAGGAAACTGGGACCATCCTAGATCAAACCAAGTCCAAAAACACTAAGGAATTTCTAGAAGTCTACCACTCTGACAAATTAGTCATCAATAGACACATATACATAAACAATATATACATACTATGCAAAAGAGACAATCAACAAACTGAAAGGAGAACAAAAAGTCCAAAACACCTCTTCACCAGCAATCAACACCCAGATGAGGGTAGATTAACTCTAAGATTAACATCAGACTAACAATAATGAAGTAACCAATACCCAAATAAGGAACTGCCAAACATGCTAACAATAAATAGTCCAACCAAAGAACCTCCAAGACCTCTCCCCCCACAATACTGGCACCCACTAGAATTTAAACTAAGAACAAACCCCACTCCTTACTAGCGCTGATGATATTACCTATTTGGGGTACTGAAACATCTACAAGAAAACAACCAAGCTCAGAGAGCACCAAGGACCTCTCACAAATATCTAAATTTAGCCTAGCAGTATTCCGTTACTTCAGTTTCATCCCACATTATTTTCTGGAACAATTTTCATATAAAGCACCTACAATATCTATCATCCACATTTTTTTAAACAAACATTAACTTGCATGCATTTTTCTCATCCATATTGTTTTCCTAATCATTCCATCAAGCATCTCTTTCCATAATGTAACATTTTGGTAACTCTTTCTAACATAATTGGTCTTATTCTATTCCAAGCAATTTTCATATCCCCTTTTCCATAATATATTTCTTATCCATTCTTTTGGGAAATTAATCTATATTCTGGTAATTTTTTGTACCCAAGATTTGTACCTTTTCTTCCTGTGCTTATTTATTTTTACTCTAATTTCTTCTTCTTTTTTAACTTCCTTGCTCATTTTTTTTCTTAATATCCATTCTTGGAACTAAGAGCTCAATGGCTTAAAAGATCCTAGAAAGATCTGGTAGTTTGAGTTCTACTACCAGGTGACAGAGTAAGCTCCCATCACTTGCCTTGGCTGCCAACCATTCTGAAAACATGTTGTAAACTCAAGAAGATAAATACTTCCCACTTTGGTGGGAAGATAACAGTGTTCCGTGTTTTGCCACACATTTTGTGCTATGGTGTGATGTCATGCGGGTCATCATGATTGTAGAAATGTCTTCAGACAATGCTGGCTCAATGGCCTAGAAACAGAGATAAGCACCTTCTCCTAAAGTTGGCTACAACTAGTGGAATAAAACCTGCAGGAATCCCCTTACATTTATTCTTGACACTATCAAATAATGGTATCTTCTACATTCAAAATCACTCATCATCCTTATCTTCTTCAATAATTATTTTAATCTTTCAGCTCAATTAGATTAATTGTGTGTTTTGATTAATTCTTTTTCCACGGATATGTTATGAATAGATCTGGACTTAAACCAGATATTAGATAAAACAGATAATTTTTTAAAGGTGGATGCTCAGTAAACACCATTCTCATTGTTTTCAAAATGTTCCAATTAGTTTTCTATACTATTACATCTTGTGCCACCTAGCCAAATAATTTCTCTTCTTAAAACACACTTGCTCACAATATTGAATGATTTTCCCAAAATTAATCTGCTTTTTTCCAATTCACCATTCATTATATAATGTGCAAGTATAATCAATCTATGGATTACTACTTTATTTACACTGGCAAGAACATAGATGGAACCACATGACAACAATGAAAATGACATAAATAATTATACCTCAGCTCCACAAAATTATGGTATCTTCATTCTATTTAATCCATTGCCTTTTTATTAGTTTCAAATGTCATGGTCATTACCAGGTGGACCCATTTATTATAACTTTGATTACCTGAAGCTTTCACACATGCTTTGTAGAAATAGAGAAGATGCAGTTACCAAACTCAATCACATCTGTGCCACAAACAGCCTTCCCTGCTAAAAGGAAAGTCAGTATCAACTTTAATACATTTTGATACTTGTTGCTATTAGGACAGTATTGATCAGCTTCAGCACTTTTTGATCAATATATGAAAAATGCAACCAAAGCCCAGACACACTTACAGGATCTACTGTGCAATACATTCTGGAGAGAGAGCCCTGAGAATGGGCTCCAGCATGAATCCCAAAACCATGAAATACTAAACCCCTGGTCCCGTTGAATGACTCTGATTTGATCCTGCAACATTATCCTGGGACATGTATATATGCCTTCATTTGTACCAAATCTATGACTTAGTTACTGCTCTTAACTCCAAAGAAGGCTAATTTATCCAATTTTATCCATCCAGATTTTTAGAATAACTTCTAGAATAACCAAGAGTCCTGGTGGTGCAGTGGTTGAAGAGCAGTATTGCGGTCAAACTTTGCCCACCAGGAGTTCATTTCTAATGGCTCAAGATTAACTTAGCCTTCTTTCCTTCTAAGATCAGTAAAATGAAGACACATATTGTTGGGGGGCAATATGCAAATAATACGTTTCATTGTAAACTCAGTGTGTTGTAACTGAGTCAGATATAAGCCTAAATGCTATTGCTATAATTTATCTATTGAACAATAGATTGCATTTTATTTATTTCTTTACTGATATATGTCTTTTTGGTTTTAATTTATTTGCCTTTATGTTTTAATTTTGTATATTTCATCATAGCCAGTCTCTGTGCACACTGTTTTGGTAGATAGACAGGATATTACAAAAATTCTGAATCTCTCATCATTCTTATCTTTTTCAATAATTCTCTTAATCTTTCGGCACAATTAGATTAATCATTTTTTTTATTAATTCCTTTTCCATTGGTGGTCTCTGTGCATACTATTTTTGGTAGATAGACAGGATATTACAAAAGTTATGTAGTGGGATGGATTGGGGAAGAGATTGGCTCAAGTGATGACATTAGTGAACATTTGAAGATGGAACTTCTCTCTTTTTAAGATGAACCTTCTTGTGCCATATTAAAGCAAACTAAGTGATCTAGGAATGAGAATCAAAACAGATAAAATAAGGTAGATCTAAAGCTAGATTCCTGAAGTTGATTTCCTGGGTGAGCAATCAGAATAGTTATAACGGGGCAAATCAATATTCGGCTTTTTCAAAAAAGATTTAAACAGATGCTATCTCTAGTGAGAAATTGTTTAGAAAACAAATGTCCATCCCCTTCACAAGAATTAAGTGGATCTCTATTTTTGGAAAAAGACTTGAGACAAAGCAATTTTATTTTTATACCCTACTTTAGCGGTCCCCAACCTTTCTGGCTCCATGGACTGGCGGCAGCAGCAGCAGCAGCAGAGGCCAGGAGGAGGGGGAAAGGGGTGGTTTCATGCCCATAACTTCACTCTCGTGCATGCCCAAGAAGCTTCATGTGCTCACCCACCAGTTGTAGGCTGTGGACCAGTATCCTGCCCTACTTGATATCATGATGCCAATGCAATTCAATTCATATATCCATACTCAACAAACACACAGCCTTCCCATCTCTAGATACTCAGTTTAATTGTTTATTTTCTGTCAAAATGGAATAGCATTATCACAGTCATCTGCAGATGTGAGTCAGTCTTTAAAGGTGGCTTTGAAGAAGCAGAGTTGCTAAACCATTTGCTCATACAGCCCATGCTGTTATGTGATGATAATAGTAGCTAAGAGATAAGAGCTTTTGAATCTGGCTTGTGCAACTACCTGGATTTGGCTTGCATAACCAGCCCCTGAGCACAATCTTCCTTGTCTCTGATCTTCTTGGCTACCTGGCCCACCAATACTGACTCGCCATAACATGGAGACTCTTTACAGCCTTGCCAAAATTCTTCATACCTGAGACCCAGAAAAGGACTTTTCAATGAATTGTTGGATTATTCAAACAATAATGCCTTCAAAATAGAATAGAATTCTTTATTGGCAAGGATGATTAGACACAAAAGGTGCATATGCTCTCTTTGTACATAAAGGAAAAAAAATCATAAGATACATCAAGAATCATAAGATACAACACTTAGTAATTTAAGTCATAGGTTACCAATAAGCAATCAAATCATACTAGGAAACAAATAGAACAATATTAACTGTACAGATACAAGCAACACAGTTATAGTCATAAGTGGGAAGAGATAGGGACTAGGAAGTGTTATTATAATCTAGTAGTAGAGGGATAATAGTAATACACTCTTAGTAAATAAGTTGACAGAGTTGTGGGAATTAGTTGTTTAGCAGAGTGATGGCATTTGGGGAAAAACTGTCCTGTGTCTAGTTGTTCTGTTGTACAGTGCCACATAGCATCACTTTGAGGGTAGAAGTTGAAACAACTTATGTGCAGGATGTGAGGAGCCTGTAGATATTTTCATAGTCCTCTTTTTGACTAGAGCATTATACAGGTCCTCAATGGAAGGCAATAATAATATTATTATATAACAATAATGCCTTCAGTAGCTTCTTCTTCTGAAAAGTAGCCATTGTCTCCATGGAATGTACTGGAAAAAGTCACAGTGAAAGCCCTTATTCCAGTACCCTAATGGTTATATGGCTGAACAATGGAAAATGAAAAGTAGAGGAGATAGCACCTTTTTACTCAATAATGGACTAGGAAATGTTGTTGCCTGACCTAAAGGTCAGATATTTTCCTTTTTCTCATTCCAAACATAAAAGTGGAGCTAACATGCAGTTGAACATTTCTTCATTGCTGGTGCAGCAACATCCTCCACTGTACCTTCAGGCAAGAAACTAGACACCACTTCAAAGAGAGGTCACCTTCAAATAGAGGTTGCTCTCCATAAAGTAGACTAGCTGACCATTTAACCTCATCTCCTAGCAAAATCAATATTCAACAGATTTAAAAATTCTCCAAAAATACTTACAGTTTCATTTGTCTTTAGACTTCTATACTCTTCATTCCTGCAACTGTTATCTAAGAAGTCACTTGGCCCTATCTAACAATAGGCCTTCTGTATATTGGTACAAGAATTACTAGAATCTTTAAGAAATGTTGATGAAGTATACCACCTTACAATTTAATAAACAAGCTAGACCTTTCCTTTGCTGTATCATTTGGGGGGAAAGTATAATACTCAAAAACATATTGTAACAGTGATGGGATTCAAAAAAATTTACTACCAGTTCTGTGGGCATGGTTAACTCAAGGCGGCAAAAGGGCATTGGTACTTACCTGATACACCTGTTCTCTGTAAGCTGCGATGAGCATCCAGTAGTGGGAGGTGCTTAGTCTCTGCTCTGATAGGCTGGGCTTAATTACCGTGTTTCTCATAAAATAAGGCCGGGTCTTTTTTTTTTTTTGAGCCCCGAAAAAATGGCTAGGACGTCTTTTCGGGGTGACTTAATTTCTTCCCCCATGCGCACCTCCACTTAGAGCGCCCCATGCGCACTCACCTCTCCATGAGGCCGCCACTGGAAGCTCCCCAAAAGTAGAGTAACCAGCCGCTTCTTTCAGCCAGTAGAAGTGGCCTCAGGGTGAGCACCCACGCTCACTCACCTCACCACAAAGCTGTTTCTATCAGCCGATGGAAGCTCCCCAAAGGCGGAGTCACCAGCCACTTTGGGGTGAGGTGTGACTGCCTGCAGGGTGCTCCTGAGAGGAGCGCCCCATGCGCACTCTCCTCGAGGCCATTTTGGCCGATGGAAGCTCTCAAAAGGAAGAGTCAACAGCCACTTCCATCGGCCGATAGAAACGGCTTCATGGCAAGGGGAGTGCATGCAGGAGAGTGGCTGCAAACTTTTCTTAGCAGAAGGGAAGCTGAGTTTCTCTCTCTCTCTCTCTCTCTCTCTCTCTCTCTCTCTCTCTCACACACACACACACACACACACACACACACACCACCCCTGCTAGCCCTCATCCCTGCACCGGGTCAGCCAAGCCCTTCTGGCAAGGGAAGGTCTCAGCATCTGCGGGGTTCCCACCGCCGTCCTCCCCTCCCCAGGCCAGACCTTTTCTGGGCACCCTGCCAAAGTCCCAGGGCAGCTTACCTCCCTTTACCTGCTGCCACCGCTGGTTTAGGGAGCGGGGGAGCACCGGGGAGGGAAGAGGAGGCAGCAGAGCTCGGCTATGCTTAGAAGGGAGAACAGGTGGGCTCCCGAAAGGAGACGCGGAAGCGGTCCTCATGGGAATGTGGTGGGGAAGTGGGGTGAGTGTGAAAGGGTCACTGGGGTGGCACAGGAGGGCAGGAGGGAGCTGGAGCAAAGAAGGGCTGGGGAGAAGCGAAACCCTCCTTTCTATTGCTCTGGTGAGGGCCGAATATTTGCAGGGGCTGTTTTGGAAAGGCCTAATTTTAGTATGAAACTTGAGTCATGGGGGGTGGAGTTGAATGGCAAAGGCACTCTGCACATGATCCCAGGCAATCCTGCCACAGCTCACGGGTGGTGCTGCTAACAGTTGTGGGGAGTCTGAGAACTTCAGCAACACCTCCTTTTCTCTCTCTCTCTCTCTGAGCGCCTGAAAGAACACCCATCATTAACCAATTAACCAAGCCAACCTTGGAATCCCTTATTTTGGCATAATTTGGGATGAGAGAGGAGCCGTAAAACCAGGGACTTGGCGACAAGGTTCAGGTTCTTTTTTTTTTTTTTTTTTGATTGAGTTCAATCATGAGACATTTCTGGATTTCATCGGAAGTCCAAGGCATTCAGAAGACCTTTTGAAAAACTTGCGGGTCTAACTTTGAGAAGCAATGAGTTTGGTCCTCTGAAATGGCGAAGGTTAGGGACGGTCTTTGGAGATCTCCCCTCTCCTTTCACTGAGGGAGACCTAGGCGGTTTTAGGCCAAAAGCTGCCCTGGAGAGATTGATCAGAGAATGGGCAGGAAAGCAAAACAAGAAAACATTTGGGCTAAGGCCTTTTTTCCTATTCCCTCTGTCGTAATCTCACAATTTTTATCCAGACATAGATACGCATGTGCTTTCTCTCCTGCCCCACTGGTAGATTCAAAGACAACTAATGCATGTTCCCCTCACCACGAAGTCCTTTCTATTGGCCGATGGAAGCTCCCCAAAGGCAGAGTCACCAGCCGCTTCTACCGGCCAATAGAAGCAGCTGGTGACTCTGCCTTCAGGGAGCTTCTATCAGCCGAATGTTCTATCAGTAGATCAGGATATTCTAGCCTAGGCTACCTGCATGGTGCTCCTAAAGGCAAGTTTTCTCCCCCCCCCTTCCTCCCCCCCATTTCTCTTCACCTCATGTAGTTCTAACGAACGATGTGAGAAATGGTGGGGAAACGCATGGTTTAAATAGGCCTAAATTTTGGGGGTGGGGCTTAATTTCACCTCATGCCTAGAAATCATGCTGGGCCTTCTTATTGGTGGAGGCCCTATTGTTGGAGAAACACAGTAATAGAATGCTCCTCCTCCTCTATAGACTCCTCCCTAGTGTACCCAGTTTTTGCGAAAACAAAGTTATGAAACCCTCACCGTCTTTCTTTTTTTCTTTTTCTTTTTTACTTGGTTGATCATTGGCCAGAACAGAATCCCACCAGATGGAACTTGGTTGGGGCTGGATGCTCATCTCAGCTCACAGAAAACGGTGTATCGGGTAAGTACCAATGCCTTTTCTCCATTGTGCTGCTCCGAGCATCCAGTAGTGGGACATGTCATATGGGAGGGTCTCCATCTGGGTTGGAGTACACCTACTGTCCAAGTGGACCCATTGCAAAACCCTCCTACCAAAGGAGGCCTCAGAAGAGGCATATACATCAATTTTGTAATGCCTAATGAAGGGTGATGGAGAAGCCCATGTTGCCACGCAACATATTTCTGCTATTGGCGCTTGAGTGGCCCAAGCTGCTGAAGTTGCGGCGCTCCTAGTTGAGTGTGCTGTTATGCCCCTCAGCACTGGTAATGATTGAATTTCATACGCCTTAGCAATTGTTGCTTTCAGCCACCTGCCTATAGTTGAAGGTGAGACTTTGCATCCCTGAGTGGTTGGTTGAAATGATACAAAAAGGGCTTCAGTCTTTCTTTCTTTTTTTAATAAAAATTTTATTTGGGTTTTCATAAAACATAATACAAGTAAAATTTCTTTTTGGGAGAATAGCGTGGTCCTGTGTTATCACTTCTCCATACAGACACAAATTCAATTTCATATTCATCTTTGTGTTCTATTCCATATCTTATTACTATTTTAACATTTTCTCAATAATTTTTCCCTTCCCTTAGTTTTCTCAATCTTACTTTTAATTATCTCATTCCTTTCTAAATTCAATTATATATATCTTTTTCTAAGTTTCAATATCTTTCTAGTCATTATATTTATACTTTTGTCTGTCCTGTTTCAATTTCATATTTTCTTTTCTCATTAAACAAACTTTTTCCCTGTAGTTGGAGTATGACACCTTTGTATCTTTTAATTTTTATCCATTCAACTCTTATTTAAACTTCAATTTATGCCTTTACAGTTATAACATTCAATATAACACATAACTTCCAGTCGAATTCTGCTTGGTACATTCTTAAAATATGCACTAAGTCCTTAAAGAGAAAATACATATTTAACAATAATAAATAAAATACTTATTCTATTCCAGTTCAGCTCTATCATTAATGTTAGTTATAATCTTTGACACCTTTAACATTCCTGTTCAATAGGATATCATACTTCTAGGAATGCTTATAATATTTCTATAATTTTTTCATATTTCTTTCATATTCCTCTTCACTTAAATTTCCCCTGAAAGGAGCTGTTCGATATAAGTATGTATGGAGAGCCCTGCAGACATCTAGTTGGTGCCATTGATATTCTCGTTTCTGAGATGTTCTTGGACAAAAGCTCGGGAGGACCAATTCTTGTGCTCTGTGGAAAGCTGAATTGATTTTTGGAATGAACATAGGGTCTGGCCAAAGAACCACTCTGTCCACATGAAAAATACAGAGGTCTTGTCTGGCTGACAAGGCTGCTATTTCTGAGATACGTCATGCTGATGTTGTAGCTACCAGGAAGACTATCTTGTATGTAAGAAAATGGAGACTGGTAGTTTTCAGTAGTTCAAAGGGACCCTTTGTGAGAGCTTGGTAAGGTCCCAGGTTGGATAACAATGCACCACTGGAGGGCATAAGTTCATGGAGCCCCAAAGATAACTCCTTATGCGTGAGTGCTCTGAGATAGATCTTAGTCCTTTCCAGGTGACAACCAAGGCTATAGCCACCACCTGCCTTCTCAAAGTATTTGGAGTGAGTGCCTTGTTGAGACCTTCTTGAATGAACTCCAATACCTGAGCTACTGACTGGGAAAAAGGGTCAGCATTGGATCTGATGCACCATTTATAAAAAATCTTCCATGTAGCATTATATATGCAGTTTGTTGAGGGACAATGAGCCACTTGTATGGTGCTGATCTCCCTATTCGAGAAATTCTCATTTTTAAAATGTCTCTACTCAACCTCCAAATGGCTAGGCGGAGCCATTGAGGGTCTGGGTGTTAGATCGGACCCTGGGTGAGCAAAATCCTGTGTGGTGGAATCTTCCACAGTTCTGCTGTTGAAAGACCCAAGATCCATGAACCACGGTCTCCTGGGCCAGTATGGTGCCACCAACAGTAGTTCTGCTTTTTCTGCCAGCAGTTTTTGAACCACCCTGGGAATCACTGGGGGTGGGGAAAGGCATATAGGAGACCCAGGGGCCACTGGCAACATAGGATGTTGATGTTCTCCACCCCCTTGGATGGGTACCTCAAAATGAATCTTGGGAGCTGCAAGTTCAGGGGAGAAGTGAACAGATCTATAACTGTGCTGCCTCCTGAAACAGATCCAGATGCCATTCTGACTGATCGACTGTGGCCCTGTTTAACCAGTCCATCTGTGTGTTTGACAGACCTGAAATGTGCTCCGCCCTGATGGATCGTAAGTTCCTTTCTGCCCAAAGGCACAGTCTCTCTAATTCCCTCATGAGTTGTCTCGAATGGGTACCCCCTTGCCTGTTTATATGGGCCTTTGTTGTGACATTGCCTGTAAGAATGAAGATGTTGTGCATAGAAATATGTGGAAGAAAGCTGCGAAGAGTCATATGGACTGCCCTGAGCTCCAACCAGTTTATGCTGAAAGGTCATTCTGTAGCTGATCAACGCACTTGAGTCAAGAGGGATTGGAAGTGTGCTCCCAATCCAAACAGGCTGGCATCTGTAGTGATAGTGAATCTGTGGGGTTTTTTGAAGGGACAATCTTTGTTGATGACCAAAACAGTCCACCATTGCAGAGATATCAGGACCTTCAATGGTAAGGAGACTCGGATCTTGGAGTTGCTTCATCCCGATCTTTGGTACGGAAGCAGGAACCATTGCAGTGTTCTAGCGTGGAACCGGGCCCAGGGAATAATAGAAATACGGGAGATAATTTTTCCCAAATAATTTAGACAAATCAGATAGGGGAACCCATTTGAGAGTTCTGACATGAAATTGATTTTAAAAATACCAGAACTATCGCCAAAACCGAACACTTCAACAGCAGAATAATCAGAGAAGCCATAGAGATAGAAAAACGCCCACACAGCATGAACAAACAAGATGACACCTCCCGCCTTCCAGCCATTTGGAAACCCGCCCTCATGAACAGACGAGTACCTAACATGAAGAAGGACACC